>JBBPBX010024688.1:0-39482 GCA_038048925.1 Garcialebias charrua
CCAGATCTTCATTGTGTGGCTCATCAACTTAATTCCCCTGTAGTTGCTACAACTCTGTACATCACCCTTGTTCTTAAAAATGGGAACCAGCACACTTCTTCTCCATTCCTCAGGCATTTTCTCACCCTCAAATATTCCATTAAATATTTGAGTCAAAAACCTCACTGCCATCTCTCCGAGACATTTCCAAACCTCCACTGGTATGTCATCAGGTCCTACTGCCTTCCCCTTCTTCATTCTTTTCAGAGCTTTCCGGACTTCACCCTCACTAATCTTTCCCACTTCCTGGTCCACCGTTTCTATTACCTCCACTCTTCTTTCTCTTTCATTCTCTTCATTCATTAGCTCCTCAAAGTAATCCTTCCATCTTCCCATCACACACTCCTCACTTGTTAGAACATTCCCATTCCCATCTTTAATAAGCCTAACCTGCTGCACATCCTTTCCAGCCTGATCCCTCTGTCTTGCCAATCGGTACAAGTCCTTCTCGCCCTCTTTAGTGTCCAGTCTCCCATATAACTCATTGTACGCCCTCTGCTTTGCCTTAGCTACTTCCCTCTTTGCTCTATGTCCCATCTCCTTATATTCCTGTCTCCTCTCTTCAGTCCTCTCACTGTCATATTTCTTCTTGGCTAATCTCTTTCTTTGAATGGCGTCCTGCACTTCACTATTCCACCACCAGGTTTCCTTATCATCCATTCTCTGTCCAGATGACACACCAAGTACCTTCCTACCTGTCTCTCTAATTACTGTTGCTGTAGTAGCCCAGTCACTTGGAAGCTCTTTCTTACCACCCAGAGCCTTTAACAGCTCGTCTCTGAATTTCTCACAACATTCTTCCTTCTTTAGCTTCCACCATTTGGTCTTCTTCTCTGATTTTACTATTTTTCTCTTCTTCGCAACAACAGTCATTCTACACACAACCATCCGATGCTGTCTGGCCACACTCTCCCCTGCCACAACCTTACAGTCTCCAATCTCCTTCAGGTTTCCTCTTCTACACAGAATGTAGTCGATCTGCGTACTCCTTCCTCCACTCTTATAGGTCACTCTATGTTCCTCCCTCTTTTGGAAATAGGTATTGACTATAGCCATTTCCATTCTCTTGGCAAAATCCACCACCATCTGTCCTTCCTGGTTTCTTTCCTTGACACCAAACCTACCCATCACTTCCTCATCCCCTCTGTTTCCTTCACCAACATGTCCATTCAGGTCTGCTCCAATCACCACTCTTTCCTCCCTGGGAATACTCTCTATCACTTCATCCAAATCTTTCCAAAATTTATCTTTCTCCTCCTCATCACATCCAACCTGTGGAGCATAACCACTTACTATGTTTAGCATCAGACCTTCTACTTCTACCTTTAGACACATCACCCTATCTGACACTCTCTTCACCTCTACTACATTCTTTGCCAACTCCTCCTTCAGGACCACCCCTACTCCATTTCTCTTTCTATCCACACCATGGTAAAACAGTTTAAACCCTGCTCCAATACTGCGAGCCTTGCTGCCCTTCCACTTGGTCTCTTGGACACATAAAACATCTACCTTTCTTCTCTGCATCATGTCAGCCAGCTCTCTACCTTTGCCTGTCATTGTCCCCACATTTAGAGTTGCAACCCTCAGTCCTACATTCTTCACTTTCCTCCTCTCCCTCTGTCTCCTGACACGTTTTCCTCCTCGGCGTCTTCGACTAACAGTAGTACAATTTCCGCCGGCACCCTGTTTGTCAACAGCACCGGTGGCGGACGTTGTTAACCCGGGCCTCGACCGATCCGGTATGGTTTCACTTTGATGAACTCGCATTATGGTTTTGGCAAGTGTTTTACGTCGGATGCCATTCCTGACACAACCCTCACCATTTACCCGGGCTTGGGACCGGCACAAGAGATACACTGGCTTGTGCTCCCTAGTGGCTGGCTTTTGTTATTATTATAAGTTGTCAGTTATTATTATTATTATTATTATTATTATTATTATTATTATTATTATTATTATTATATTGCTTGTAAATTATATTGCTTGTAAATGTATCACTATGATGGACTGGAGACCTATCCAGGTGTCCCTGTGATGGACTGGAGACTTGTCCACATGTCCCTGTGATGGACTGGAGACTTGTCCACGTGTCCCTGTGATGGACTGGAGACTTGTCCAGGTGTCCCTGTGATGGACTGGAGACTTGTCCACGTGTCCCTGTGATGGACTGGTGACTTGTAAATGTGTCCCTGTGATGGACTGGAGACCTGTCCAGGTGTCCCTGTGATGGACTGGAGACTTGTCCACATGTCCCTGTGATGGACTGGAGACTTCTCCACATGTCCCTGTGATGGACTGGAGACTTGTGCAGGTGTCCAGGTGATGGACTGGTGACTTGTCCACGTGTCCCTGTGATAGACTTGAGACTTGTCTACGTATCCCTATGATAGACTGGAGACCTGTTCAGGTGTCCCTGTGATGGACTGGAGACTTGTCCACATGTCCCTGTGATAGACTGGAGACTTGTCCACATGTCCCTGTGATGGACTGGAGACTGTCCACGTGTCCCTGTGATGGACTGGAGACTGTCCAGGTGTCCCTGTGATGGACTGGTGACTTGTAAATGTGTCCCTGTGATGGACTGGAGACTTGTCCACGTGTCCCTGTGATGGACTGGAGACTTGTCCACATGTCCCTGTGATAGACTGGAGACTTGTCCACGTGTCCCTGTGATGGACTGGAGACTGTCCAGGTGTCCCTGTGATGGACTGGTGACTTGTAAATGTGTCCCTGTGATAGACTGGAGACTTGTAAATGTGTCCCTGTGATGGACTGGAGACTTGTAAATGTGTCCCTGTGATGGACTGGAGACTTGTCCATGTCCCTGTGATGGACTGGAGACTTGTCCACGTGTCCCTGTGATGGACTGGAGACTTGTCCAGGTGTCCCTGTGATGGACTGGAGACTTGTCCACGTGTCCCTGTGATGGACTGGTGACTTGTAAATGTGTCCCTGTGATGGACTGGAGACCTGTCCAGGTGTCCCTGTGATGGACTGGAGACTTGTCCACATGTCCCTGTGATGGACTGGAGACTTCTCCACATGTCCCTGTGATGGACTGGAGACTTGTGCAGGTGTCCAGGTGATGGACTGGTGACTTGTCCACGTGTCCCTGTGATAGACTTGAGACTTGTCTACGTATCCCTATGATAGACTGGAGACCTGTTCAGGTGTCCCTGTGATGGACTGGAGACTTGTCCACATGTCCCTGTGATAGACTGGAGACTTGTCCACATGTCCCTGTGATGGACTGGAGACTGTCCACGTGTCCCTGTGATGGACTGGAGACTGTCCAGGTGTCCCTGTGATGGACTGGTGACTTGTAAATGTGTCCCTGTGATGGACTGGTGACTTGTCCACGTGTCCCTGTGAAGGACTTGAGACTGTCCAGGTGTCCCTGTGATGGACTGGTGACTTGTAAATGTGTCCCTGTGATAGACTGGAGACTTTTAAATGTGTCCCTGTGATGGACTGGAGACTTGTAAATGTGTCCCTGTGATGGACTGGAGACTTGTTATTATTATAAGTTGTCAGTTATTATTATTATTATTATTATTATTATATTGCTTGTAAATTATATTGCTTGTAAATGTATCACTATGATGGACTGGAGACCTGTCCAGGTGTCCCTGTGATGGACTGGAGACTTGTCCACATGTCCCTGTGATGGACTGGAGACTTCTCCACATGTCCCTGTGATGGACTGGAGACTTGTGCAGGTGTCCAGGTGATGGACTGGTGACTTGTCCACGTGTCCCTGTGATAGACTTGAGACTTGTCCAGGTGTCCCTGTGATGGACTGGAGACTTGTCCACGTGTCCCTGTGATGAACTGGTGACTTGTAAATGTGTCCCTGTGATGGACTGGAGACTTGTTATTATTATAAGTTGTCAGTTATTATTATTATTATTATTATTATTATTATTATTATTATTATTATTATATTGCTTGTAAATTATATTGCTTGTAAATGTATCACTATGATGGACTGGAGACCTGTCCAGGTGTCCCTGTGATGGACTGGAGACTTGTCCACATGTCCCTGTGATGGACTGGAGACTTCTCCACATGTCCCTGTGATGGACTGGAGACTTGTGCAGGTGTCCAGGTGATGGACTGGTGACTTGTCCACGTGTCCCTGTGATAGACTTGAGACTTGTCCAGGTGTCCCTGTGATGGACTGGAGACTTGTCCACGTGTCCCTGTGATGAACTGGTGACTTGTAAATGTGTCCCTGTGATGGACTGGAGACTTGTAAATGTGTCCCTGTGATGGACTGGAGACTTGTTATTATTATAAGTTGTCAGTTATTATTATTATTATTATTATTATTATTATTATTATTATTATTATTATTATTATATTGCTTGTAAATTATATTGCTTGTAAATGTATCACTATGATGGACTGGAGACCTGTCCAGGTGTCCCTGTGATGGACTGGAGACTTGTCCACATGTCCCTGTGATGGACTGGAGACTTGTCCACGTGTCCCTGTGATGGACTGGAGACTGTCCAGGTGTCCCTGTGATAGACTGGAGACATGTCCACGTGTCCCTGTGATGGATTGGTGACTTGTAAATGTGTCCCTGTGATGGACTGGGGTCTTGTAAATGTGTCCCTGTGATGGACTGATGTGATTTTTATATAACTAGGTCATGGAATCTTTGCAAAAAAATCCTTTGCAAAAGATGACATTCTTTTGGAATATCGAGGTGAACTGATCACCAAGGAGGATGTGAGAGGAAGCATCATGTTTACGATGAATCACAGAAAGTGTTTTTGTTTGAATTCTACTTCGATGGAAAAATATTGTGAGTATGTATGAGTATGTAAGAATAACCTATCATTGTGTCTGACATGACTTATAAAAGGCTATTAATTGTAAGGTAATTTATAGTGCTGGCAAGAGTTTTTTTTTTTTTTAATATGCATTATGCATTTGTAGTGTTGATTCAGCAAACGAGGACAGGTCGCTTGGAAGGCTTGTAAATTATGACCATATAAACCCAAATGCAAAGATGAGGTACATAATTGTAAACAAAAAGCCCCATCTATGTTTGTTTGCAACTAAACCCATCAATGAAGGAGATGAGATCACCTATAATTATGGCGACTCAGAATGGCCATGGAGATGCAAGGTGATTTAAATTTTACTTTTTGAATGTAATCATGCTTAAAAATAGTTTTTTAATCATACAGGTTTACAACATATGTTTCACCACAATATATTTTCAATTATTTCCTACTATGTGATCAAAATCTCAACAGAAATTACATGGAATGTCTTCTGATGGGCAAGATTTTGAGGCACCACCTCCAACAGAGGTTTCAGTTGCTAACAAAACATTCTGTAAGAGCAAAATAAAGGTATGTGCAAGTGCATCGAGGAAGGATAGTTGACACTGAAAAAGTACTCCTTTAAAGAATGTCATTTTTCTATTTTTACTATTTACAGAATAGCCATAAATATGATAAACCAAACAATCGTGTAATGTTTCTTAATTTTTGTGATATGATGGACTGGAGACTTGTCCATGTTTCCCTGTGATGGACTGGAGACTTGTGCAGGTGTCCAGGTGATGGACTGGTGACTTGTCCACGTGTCCCTGTGATAGACTTGAGACTTGTCCACGTGTCCCTTGATGACTGGAGACTTGTCCAGGTGTCCTTGTGATGGACTGGAGACTTGTCCACGTGTCCCTGTGATGGACTGGTGACTTGTAAATGTGTCCCTGTGATGGACTGGAGACTTGTCCACGTGTCCCTGTGATGGACTGGAGACTTGTCCAGGTGTCCCTGTGATGGACTGGAGACTTGTCCACGTGTCCCTGTGATGGACTGGTGACTTGTAAATGTGTCCCTGTGATGGACTGGAGACTTGTAAATGTGTCCCTGTGATGGACTGGAGACTTGTAAATGTGTCCCTGTGATAGACTGGAGACTTGTTATTATTATAAGTTGTCAGTTATTATTATTATTATTATTATTATTATTATTATTATTATATTGCTTGTAAATTATATTGCTTGTAAATGTATCACTATGATGGACTGGAGACCTGTCCAGGTGTCCCTGTGATGGACTGGAGACTTGTCCACATGTCCCTGTGATGGACTGGAGACTTGTCCACGTGTCCCTGTGATGGACTGGAGACTTGTCCAGGTGTCCCTGTGATGGACTGGAGACTTGTCCACGTGTCCCTGTGATGGACTGGAGACTTGTCCGTGTCCCTGTGATGGACTGGTGACTTGTAAATGTGTCCCTGTGATGGACTGGAGACCTGTCCAGGTGTCCCTGTGATGGACTGGAGACTTGTCCACATGTCCCTGTGATAGACTGGAGACTTCTCCACATGTCCCTGTTGTTGCGAATTCAAAAGGTTGAAGGAAGCTCTGAAAAGAATGTGCAAGTTTATGCAGGTTTATTGTACATAATAAGAATAAACCTTACAGCAACAACAGACCTCTCACCGAGCACAAGTCCACACACACATCTTCAAAGGCAGGGCCACGGTTATAAAAACCCCGGATGTCGTCATCACCTCCTGGAACCTGGAACCGCCTTGGACTGCTTCAGGACCGCCCTGGAACCACCTACACTACCACGTGACCCTCCTTTCTGTCAACAAACTATCAGCTTCAATGTAAACATCAAATGTTGGGTCTGTTGAATTGTGCAGGCGTGTAACTGTTCCCTAGTGAAAACAAAGCCCGAGAGAAAAACGTTCTGCCTTGTGTCACATTTCACATTATAAGGCAGAATTAAGTGAATACAAATAATGGAACATAATGGGTGTAATGTAATACTGATAGAAATATATTTCAATTCCCCTTTTGACATGACAAACATCATGTCAACAAAATCCTATATGTTCTATGTGAGAATGCAATTAAAAACTGATACACATTGGAAATCTCTAACATTCCCACCCACAGCAATATTACATCTAAGTTACCCACCCAGAATATAAAACCCTCATATAAAATAAGCAATAATATAAATGGTAATAAAAACTAAACAGAATAAGATCAGAACAAACAAACAAAAAATAAAACAGACAAAAACAAAGAATAAGACAAATGTAACAAACAAAAATAATAATAATAATAATAATAATAATTTGTCACATTTGTCATCTGTGTATGTTTCCCATACTTGACAGACGAAATTGGTCTTCTGCATTTAACCCAACCACCACCAGGTGGTGCAGCGAGCAGCCGTAGTCAGCGCTCGGGGAGCTGGAGAATTAGATGTGTACTCATAGACACCCCAAGGTGTGTAGTGGTCGGGGCGCGAACCCGCGTCCTTCGGGTCCCAAGTCAAAAGCCTTAGCCACTACAACAACAAGACAAAACAAACAAAAACAATGAACCAGAAGAAAACAGACAAAAACAAACAAGACAAAAATAGATGCAAAGACGAACAAATAAAAATAAAAACAAGAAAGAACCGAGCGGACTGTCCCTCCTATCAACAAACACGCCTCTACAGGGTATATGCAGGAATAATGAAGTTAAATTCAATACCTTTAAAAAGGCGTTCAATAAAAAACAACTGGACTTTAATCAGACCTTATAAATTCAATACTTTCTCAAAAAACCTTAAATTTCCCAAAATTGATTTATCAACTCTTAACAACTTCAAAACATTGCATATACTCTGCTCCATTTCTGGTATGTGTTAACCTTAGCAAAGAACTCGTGTCAGGCCTCTTCATCTTCTTCATCATAGACACCTGTGAGGAGAAAAGCCTACACTACTCTGTTAAAAGCTCAACTACTCTTATTCAGAGATGTCTATGATAAGGGCTAAGACCACATTCAGGAAATTAACACTAAATCTATGATTAATCTGATCAGAACAGAAAACACAAAAATCCTTCCATAACCTGTCAAACTCAATTATCTTATTCACATCCATTTCCTATATATATATTATTCTCTCAGTACCGGAATGTTCTACCACAAACATTTCCTATCAGTAAAATTCACCGCTAGGCTACTCTGATACTTCTTAACAAGGTGCAGCTAAAATGTATCCTCTAAAACATTTCTAATTATCGTTCAAATCTAAGAATCAAAATTGATAAAACTAAATTATATCTATAGAAAAGTAGTGAAAACCCTGTACACCTTTCTCAAAAATCTATCAACACACAACTATTGTACTGCACATTCACCAGGCACAAACATATATATATAGTCACATTAATCTGTCTGAAACATTCACATTCTGTCTGACTCATTCATCTCAACAACCTTCAATCCTTTCTGGACCTCCTGGATCAAACTCACAGTCATACTTCACAGGCGTAAGAATAACCATATGTAACCTTTCAACATATGGTGTAAACAACAATTGAGAGGTTTCAACAAATAATGAGAAAATCTTGGCATATATTAGTGATTAGTTGGTTAGTTTGTTAGTTAATGTGATTAGTTCTGCTCTGCTATATGTTCCACCTGTTAACCTATAGGATAAAAAATAGTGCAGTGAAATAGATATTCCCTTCATTGTTTACACTGCAACATTAAGCATTCATTCAACATTAATTAATCTGCTGAAAAGGGGAGGAATGTAAAACCAGTTATGGTAAGGTTTCTCTGCTTGTCCATCACAGCTGTGGAAACATGTGATTGTAAAGTGCATTTCCCCTTTTCAGATATAAATTATTCACAATCTTATTTTGCGTGTTCTGTCACAGGGCTGACAGATCATCAGCAGTCCAGATTTGACCTGTAAATGAAAAAATAAGAAAAAGTCAGCACTAAATCTATATAAATTACCCCAAACATTCAGATCAAGAGGTGGGTTTAACAGAATCTTGTTGAGCAACTACTATCCAACAACCTGTTTTTAGGCACTTATTAAAATGATATTTTATAACTTTATCAAATGTATAACTGTTTCCAGCTCTCATCACTGTATGAAGAGTTAAAACGTTGATCTAATTAGTTATTTGAAATGGTGTGTTTAACTATACAGTATGTTCCTTATTCGACATCCCCTTTTGAAACAGGAGGCAATCAAAAAACATCCTGTTACAAAGAAAATAATGGAATGCTCATAACACAAACGTCATCTGTACTGCAGGTGGAAATACTACCAGAAAGAAAAAATAAAAACTCAAAACATCCGAACCCAACTACTTAGCATCAGACTTAATACTTCAACCATAAGACACATCACCCCATTTGACACATGTTACACCACCACTACATCCTATGTCAACACCTCCTTCAACACAACCTCTACTCCATCTCCTCCGCTATCCACACCAAAGTAAGAGAGCTTGAACCCTGCTCCAACACCGTGAGCCTTGCTGCCCTTCCACTCGGTCTCCAGGACAAAGAAAACATTTACCTTCCTTCTCTGCATCATGCCAGCAAACTCTCTACCTATGCCTGTCAAAAAGGTGAGGAAAAAGAAAAGAAAAAGACAAACACCCATCCAAAAAGGAACGCAACAGGTGCCCATACCGAACATGATGGAGAAAATAGAACCAAACTGTACTGCTCTAACGCGAGTACATGAAGGATAAAACAAAAATGTGTATGGTAATCCAACAATCCATGAGAAGTGTGGCTGTGCAGGTCACGTGTCAGTGAGATCAGTTCTGTGTGTCACAATGAAAAGCGTGTACATGTGTGTGTGTGAGATTTTACCATAGCAAAGATAGTATTGATCATTAAACTGAAGTTATGAATCACCACCTGAAGATCACATGGTCAGCTGACACATCAGCCAGGCTGCAAAGTTTGGTAGTGACGTTTCCCAGCTTGACTATCACTTGTCATGAGTTCTCCAGCCCCCATAGGAGATGTCAAGAGTTCAGAAGTGGGTGCAGACCACAGTTCATAGACTTGAGTTGAGACTGGTGCAAAAATGTAAAACTCCATGTAACAGTTCAGGCATGAGTCATGACAGCTTGCGGCTTTAGCTGAACATGATGCATTTCGGCAGTCCAGTGCAGGTGGAGTCAGCGTGCAGCTCAGCCGAACACAACGCATTTTGGCAGTTCAGTTTATTCCAGTGCAGGCGCCATCAGGAGTTTTCAGCAGAGTCACGGTGGTTAGCAAACCTGGTTTCAATGACAAAGTAACATGTGATCTGTCCTAAAATGTCGATCCAAAGCCAGAGTCGAGATACAATCCTCTCAATGCTATGGTATAGTGTACCTAGGTATGTACAATGCACGTATGTACTGTGCAATGCGAATGTTGTAGGGTGAGGAAGAAAATTGTAAACCGAGAGCTGCATATCTGTGTATATGTGAAATCCACCACCAAGTAGAAATAATTAACTGCTAACCAAACGTCGTCATGGAACACCTGCAGCAGTCACTGATTAGATGCCAAGCTGAAATCCTCAGAAAACACCCAAATAAAGTCACCCCCTGCAGTATGTCAGCTGTGTGAAGACTCCCTTCCAGACTCTGTCGAGCAGGTCAGAAGGCCAAGGCAGAACGATCCTGCAGAACAAACAAGCGGCAGTCCTCCAAGAAGAAAAGAAATACACATATAAAAAACAAATAAATAAAATAAAACAAACCACCAAAGTACTCCAAACCACCATTACACAGGCCTTGTTCATATGTCATTAAACATGACCTGCACCCCACCAGGCTGAAGTGATGAGAACTGGAAACGTAACAATTAATGGCGTGAAATTAACCCTGCATGTACTGTAAATGTTTAAACAACACAAAAAGCCACCTACAGCAGGAAAGACAGCATTTGCCAACATGTTCATGTGAACCTCACCTATAAAAATCTGAAATGTGCCTTTAACACTGAGAGTGAAAAGCACATATCTGCAAAAAATACAGTACTGTATATTGTCCAACAGACTGCCACAGAAGGAAATCCACAAAAACAAAAATATGGGTCTAGAGAGGTCAGCGTGTTTAAAACAAAAGTCACAGCAACAAAAAATAAAAACAAACCGTGTAATAACCCAACCGTTAACTGGCAATTAACTAACTACTTTACTCTGGAGTTTTCTCAAAAGCAGCACTGAAGTAACTACACTAATAAACAGTAACTCTTACAGTCCCAGCCTGAGCTGATTAAGCTGTAAAACTCCCCGTTATCAGATTTATGGATGAAAGAGGCATTTGTGCCCGTGCAAGCAGATTCACAGGCGCGTAGGGGAGGGGGGTGAGGGAGGAGGGGAGGAGATGTCTCCTTCCCGGTACCTCTTTCCCTTCGTGTCAGGCACCAACAGGAAAGTGTTATCTTGTTAGAAGCCATAAATCTGAGTTCGAGCCAGCAGCTTGCATCTGCAAAACTGCTTCGGGCACATCCCCAGACCAGGTTCCTGTCTCCCTGGCTTTTACACTCACAAACGCAATAAATGAGAATAAAAATAAAAATAAAAAATCTGTCTAATGGGCAAACTGTCAACCGTCAACCAACCAACAACTGCACTCCGGAGTCTCTTCAACAGCAGCACCGAACAAAACCAACGGAACAAACAGCAGCTCGCCGGTCTCTGGACCAGAACCTCCAGAGGCCATCTGCGGCGGGGGGGAGGAGGGGGGAAGGGAGGAGGGGAGCCCCATCTGCAGGAACCGTAGCAAATCAGTGGGGGAGACCGGCCGTGTGACAGCTGCATGTGCAGGCTCCAGCCAGCCCTCTGCATCCAACAACCCACAAAACAATATATGAAAATAAATAATCTTTCCCTGTTGCCTCTGTTTGCGTGTATGCAGCACTTTCCGGAGTACAGGTCACAAGTGTCTAAGAGAAAGGAAAAAAAAAAGAAATAAATAAACAAAAGAAAGAAAAATAATAATAAATGAAAATAGAAAAAAAAAATTGCGACCTATACACCGGAAAATACGGTAATCAACTTTAACTGGGAAGGGGAGGAAAAATGTGACTCTGACAGCGATCACAGGTCCCGGTTGTGAACTTAATCACATGCATGGCAACCTGTGACCCCGGAGCGGCAACCCACTCTTACGGCAAAACCGTGTGCCGGATGAAAGCCCTGTGACTCGACGGCGACAGAGTCCCGGAGTTCACGATCAAGCCTCAGCCCCACAGTTTCCCGGAGTCCAAAGGAAAAGTGTCTCCCAGCCGACAGGCCGGAGCCCATAGAAGGGGGATGTGGGGGAAGGGCAAACTTAAGGCACCCATAAATTTCCCTGCGCGTGTGTGGAACTTATGTGCTTTTCACTTTACTTACATGTACAAGAACCGCAAAAAAATGCACATTCAAATGAAATACCAACAGTAGTTCACGTTTTTTTAACTTTTAGCTGCTAACATTATAAACCACTGGCCCACCCGGAGACAAACAGCCCTCAGTCAACAAATAATTTAGTGTGTCCAAACGCAGACGTTTTGTGTAAGAGGAGTTCTGCTCACCTACACTGTGAAGCACCGGTTGTTGACTGCGCGCGTGCTCGGCCCTGTCGGTGGGGGGAAACCCTCCAAATCGTCTCCCTTCACAACCTCCAATGTCGGTGGTCACCAAATTGTTGCGAATTCAAAAGGTTGAAGGAAGCTCTGAAACGAATGTGCAAATTTTATGCAGGTTTATTGTACATAATAAGAATAAACCTTACAGCAACAACAGACCTCTCACCGAGCACAAGTCCACACACACATCTTCAAAGGCAGGGCCACGGTTATAAAACCCCGGATGTCGTCACCGCCTCCTGGAACCTCCTTGGACTGCTTCAGGACCGCCCTGGAACCACCTACACTACCACGTGACCCTCCTTTCTGTCAATAAACTATCAGCTTCAATGTAAACATCAAATGTTGGGTCTGTTGAATTGTGCACATCACATCATGTACATATTGTATTCTGGGTGGAGTTTGCATGTTCTCTCCGTGCATGCGTGGGTTTTCTCTGGGTGCTCCGGTTTCCTCCCACAGTCCAAAAACATGCATGCTAGGCTGATTGGTAACTCTAAATTGACCCTGGGTGTGAGTGAGACAGGTCCCTCTTGTAAATGAGTCCCCGTGGCTCAACGAGGCTAGCCTGTATAAATAAAGGTTGAATGAATGAATGAAAATGGTTGCCAACAGTCGTATGTCTAACTACAAGAAGACTTCTTTTCACGGAGACATAGTTATATGGTGAAACTTTGCAGGAATTTTCCCATTCGTTGTTTTGCTTAATGAACAGGGTTAAAACTAATTCTCCCCATACCATGACTAATGCAGACATTTTACTTTGTGATCAATTTTCTCAAAATGTTAGCAATTCAGATATGCATATAGTGCTACGTTTGTGGCAATCCAAGGTGTGCATTGCTAGAAGTTAGGGCTGAGGCCATTACATGGGAACGTGAGGGTGGGGTGGAAAACAAATGTAGTGATGTGCTCTACAACGGGTTAGTGCACCCCCTTTCCAAATTAAGCCCCCTTCTAGTTCTACTGCCTCACGAATTGCCACTCTAACATCAATTGTACAAAAGCAACAGGACCAGTCGGATCAGATCACTCAATCCCTTGCTGCTATGCAACAGCCCCCTGTGGCCAGTTCTTCTGGTCCTAGTAGTGTGATTTGTCACAGGTGTCAGTAACCAGGTCACATTGCTCGGTACTGTAACACTCGTTCCCGGTTCAGGTCCCCACGTTTAAGTGGCTCCCCTCGGGTCCAAGCTACCACTAGCCCTCAGCTGTCGGAAAACTAACTCCCCCTAGTGTTAGGAGCCAGACATTAGGAGGGGGTAGTTCAGGCTCAGTGGGTCCCTATGTAGATGAGGTGAAGGAATGTTTAATTGCGCCTTGTCTCCAAGTCACTGTGAAAATATCTGGAGTTCCAGTCCAGTGTCCTTGACACAGTTTCTATGGTTTCTACCATTTCAGAGAGCTTTTTCATTAAACCCCCTGATGCATGCTCAATAATCCAGGTAGAAAAATCTAAAAAAGGTAAGTCTGGTCCTCTGGACATTCAAAAATAAAAATAAAAATAAGCAAAAAAAATTGTAGAAATGTTTTCATCCGAAAGACTTCCTCAGTCTGAGCTGTTGCATTCAGCTCTGAATGTTTAGGAACCCAAACAAGCTGCTATTTATAAGACTGAGCTGAATGCAGCAACTCAGACTGAGGAAGTATTTCGGACGAAAGACGAAACGTTTCTACAATTTTTTTTTTTTTAAATGTCCAGAGGACCAGACTTAGCTTTTTTAGATTTTTTATTAAACATTTTCCAGATAAGTTAAAGGCATGTCATTGGTTAGACTTGAGAGCTGCCAACGGTTTAAGCATTCCTTACTTAGGTTATCTTGAGCCAGACATTGAGGTGTGTGGTGTAGTAATTTCCAGAAGAGGAATCTTGGTTGTTAGACTCTCCAGGCCAGGCTAGTTTACCTCATATACCAGGCATAATTGGGATGGATGTCATAAAGGCATACTATTTTCAGTTTTACCAGTATGGCTCTGGTTTGTTTGAACTCCCTTCAGTTTTGGGGGCTTCCTGGCTTCCTGCCTTCCAGTTATGTCAGCAGGCCGACTTGCAGAAAGGCCCTATTCAGACTAGTGCAAAGCTTTGTGGTAAAAGACCTGTGGTAGTTCCTGCCGGCACTACTACACTTGTACCT
The DNA here is from genome assembly GCA_038048925.1 of Garcialebias charrua. NCBI lineage: Eukaryota > Metazoa > Chordata > Actinopteri > Cyprinodontiformes > Rivulidae > Garcialebias > Garcialebias charrua. Next base: position 14,608 of record JBBPBX010024688.1, read on the forward strand.
GCTACCTGTTCTGTTATGTTGGCCTTGGCTGGGGCTGTTTTGATTAAACATTTAAATGCTAAGTTTGGCTTAACTGAGGGTTTGTTAGTGTCTCCTTCTCTCTTGCATGTTTTTTGGGGTACTGTTTATGTTCCTGTGGTGAATGTAGGGGTGTGTACGGTTACACTGAACCCCCGCTGCTCTCTTGGGGTGTTGTCTCCTGTAGTTGTGGTGAGCTTACCATCAGAGTTATAGGAAGTCCCTTGTGTACAGGAGCAAATTGTTGTTGCAGTTAGGTCCCATACTGTCGAGACTGGCTCAGTTAGAGAGAAGATAACCTCTCTTGATCTCGCTATGCTGGATGGAATAGAGCAGGCCAAAGTGAGAGCATTATTGCTAAAGTACCAGTCTGTTTTCTGCTTTTGATGGTGACCTTGGCATTACCAATTTGAGCATAGCATCCCTTTGTCAGATGATGTTCCCATGCAGCAGCGGTATAGTAGTCCCCGACTTACGAGCGAGTTCCGTTCCTCCGAGGCGCTCGTAAAGCGAAAATTCGTAACTTGGAACGGCCGCCACGTGTCTCGTAAGTCCGGAATTTCGCTCGTAAGTTGGAACGGTTTTGCTAGCGCGACTACAAACACTCGTTTTTCATCGAAAAACTGCTTACGAGTGCATAAAAATGATCGGAAACGTGTGTCCACATGTTTAGCTAACGAACTGTGGTGAAAAAACACAGAAAAACTCGGTATTTTTTGCGTTTTTTCCAAAAATTCGCCAGCTCGTAAGTCCGGAACCTCGTAGGTCAGAGCACTCGTAAGTCGGGGACTACCTGTAGGTGCATCCCTCCATCTGAATATGAGGCAGTTAAGTCTCACATTAACCAGCTGTTGGCAACCCAGGTAATTCGAGAGAGCAGTAGTCCTTATGCGTCCTCAATTGTCCTAGTCAGAAAGGACAGTAGTCTTCGCCTTTTGTGTAGACTACAGACAGCTTGATAAAAAGACCAGGAAGGATGCTTTTCCACTGCCTCAAATAGAAGAGACTCTAGACTCCCTCTCGGGCGCCTGCTGGTTTACGACCTTGCTTGTGGATATAACCAGGTTCCAGTAGCAGAGATCGATAGGCCAAAAACAGCTTTCTGACCCCCGTTTGGCCTTTTGCACTGAAACTTTTACCTTGGCAGTAGAAATGTCCCACTTGTGGTTCAGGGCTTGTTACAACGATGAACAATGTAGCAGCACTCACTGCAACCACATACAGCAACAGACCAAAAAGCCAACGCCCTGGAGAATGAATGTTCGGCATGCACACCCGGTGCTTATAAACACTAATGAGCCAAGCTACACTGAAGGTGGAGGAGGGCGAACAAGGCAAGGTGTGTTCAGGGACCCAAATAAGAGTGGGGAATTTACAGCCACTTTTCCATTGAACTAATAAACCACCCGGTTACATCCTACCCCCCTATGGATCGGTGGCTCACCGATAAATCAAAACTGCAACCAAGGTCAAAAAAGGGCTGTAACCAGGCTGCTGGCACCCAGGTCCACAGAAACGACAGCCCTACAGTCTTCACTCCTAGCTGGTCGTGGGAGGTGATGGGGGTTGGAGTGTTTGCCAGCGGTTTAACAACTGGACTTCCTGGGGCCAGTTATACTGCTTTGGGGAGCTTGTGCAGTCTGTGGCGCCTCAGGCATACAAATTGGAGGCCTTTCAGGTGGTTTTGGCTTCACAGGTGGGTTACTAACAGCCTCTCGGACCACCAGCCAAGATCCAGACTCCACATCATCCTCGTCACTAGTCTCATCAGGCACACTCTGCAGCCAAGCATCAGGGCAGGCATCTGTAGGTGGTAGAGTAGGTTTTATAGCAGTATGACGCACTTGTCTTACAAGATGAAGCTTATCAACTGGAGCAATTGAATATACCACACCACCTGGACTGGGCCCTCTCACGACTTGGTACACTGTGGACCCCCATGCGTCTTGGATTTTTCTGCGACCTGGACCTACATCACGCAAATGCACTCTTTGTCCAACTTCAAGTGGCTTGCACTGAACCCTTTCATCATGCCTCACTTTTCTTATCTAGACTGCCTGTTCCACTCTGCCCCTGGCAGCATCTATGGCAACATTCAGGCACCTCCTGCGCTCTGCCACCCAGTCACACACTCTGGGTCCAGGGGCCCGAGGACTTGTAAAACAGTGGGACAGAATTGTCCAGAAGGAGAACCTCCTGTATCGGCTCAGCTGGAGACCAGATGGTGGAGAAGAGGTTCTCCAGTTACTTCTCCCAGAGAGCTTAAGATCAGAGGTGTTACAGGAGCTTCATCTACATCATGACCACCAAGGAATAGAGAGGTGAAGCAGAGGTGTTTCTGGCCAGGGATGGACAAAGATGTAAAGGGTTTGTGCCAGCAGTGTGAAAGGTGTACCCTTGTTAAAAACACCCAGCCAAGAGCTTGTGCTCCTATGGGACACCTCCTTGCGGGTCACCTCCTTGCTTCAAGACCAAATCAGCTGCTGGCCATTGATTTTACACTGTTGGAAACAGCCCGTGATGGAAGGGAGGTCGTGATGGTGATGACGGATGTGTTTTCAAAGTTCACCCAAGCCATCCCCACTTGTCATCAAAAAGCAGCTACGGTGGCAAAGGTCCTGGTTCGTGAGTGGTTTTACCGTTTTGGAGTGCCGGCTCGCATCCACTCAGACCAGGGGAGGAACTTTGAGAGTCTCTTGGTGTAACAGTTGTGTGAGTTGTTTCAGAAAAGTCGTACCACACCTTACCACCCACAGGGCTGCCAGCTCCACTCTGCCCCTGGCAGCATCTATGGCCACATTCAGGCGTCTCCTGTGCTCTGCCACCCAGTCACACACTATGGGTGCCGTAGGCTCTGGAAGATGGCCAAGCAGGAAATCCACTGGCAAGTGAGATTCTTGTCCAAATGTGAGGAATTATTCACCGGTCGACTGATGGGCAGTGGTGTTATAGTGGAAGACGAGCTGTGGGAGGTGTTCTGGCCAATTTTGTTTTTCATCTGGAGAAATAACTTCTTAAGGCCAGGATCCTTCAGGTGGAGGCTGATCACAACGCTCTGGAGAAAGTATGTGAAGCCCTCTTCACTGAGAAGGAGAGACTGTCTCAAACTAATCAGACCATAGAAAGAGAGGTCAAAGCCTTGCATGAACTGGAATCTGTTTGGTAGGAAGAACTTGTAATGCTGAAAAAGAAGCAACTCATGAAAGATGGAGAGAAATCAGCAAAAGCAAGCGTGGAGGCACTTACAAGCTTGGCCTTGAGCTCCTGGAAGCTCCTTTCACAGTCATCCGACCAAACTTCTCCCAACAGTTGCCTTCGTCCTCTGCAAATCTTGACCCAGCAAGTTCTGCAACAAGACGATGGGGGGGGGCAGCTAGTTCATAAAAAACTTCCACGAACCTCCTGTAATAATTTGCAAATGCCAGGAACGACTGCAACTCTGAGATATTGGTGGGGTGGTGTCTAACACTGCCGCAATTTTTCCTGGGTCCGTGCCACGCCCTCCTCAGAGATGAGATGTCCCAGATATTTCACCTGCTTTTTGAAGAAGTCACACTTTTCCAACTTGGCTTTCAATCCTTCTTGTTTTATGCGACTTAACACCCCTTCCAGCCGTGTCAAGTGATCATCAACACTGGAAGAGAACACAATATCATCCAGATCTAACAAGAGTGACTGACCAAGACTTCCGGTTTGGTGATGTAGAAGGAGGAAGCAGGTTGAAGGAGCTCCCGACTAACTTTCTTTAAACTACTTTAAAACCGGAGTTACATACCTCCATTAAGCACTGGACTGACAGAAGCATAGTTTCTGTACACTTGAGACGATGGCCAGTGACAACACTAAACAAAAGCCTTCAACCAGGCGTGCGAATACCCTGGCTAGTAAAGTAGCCTCAATGGCCACGGACTCCTCTGACACTGTTTCACCTGGTGAAAGTGATTGTGGAGACTCTGTTTCCATGTCTCAGCTGGTTATAGAACTATCTAAGCAGCGGAACAACTTTAAGGAGGATGTGGCCGCACTAATTCAAGAATCGATTCGGCCTCTACAAGCATCGATGGACGGACTACGTGACGAAGTTGGCTCCTTTCAGGGCCGTCTTGTGGCAGCTGAAACCCTGGCAGGCGACAATTTTAAACGTTTATGTGAAACTGAGGCTGTCGTTAAAACTCTACAAGCCCAAAACGCAACCTTACTCGAACGCCTGGAAAGCCTGGAAAATCGATCTCGGAGATCAAACCTACGCGTGCTTAACATACCTGAAGGCAGTGAAGACGGCCAGGATCCAACCAAGTTTATCTCCGAGCTGCTAAAGGATGTTATGGGAGACGACACATTTCCTTCTCCCCCGGAATTGGAACGCGCGCACCGCACAGCTGGACCCAAGCCTGCAGCAGGACGACCACCGCGGCCCTTCATTGTTGCATTCCATCGATATCGGGAGAAGGAAGTCGCTTTAAGATGGTCCAGGCAACACGAAATAAAGTATCAAGGAATCACTCTCAGAATATATCCAGATCTTAGCGTCACACTTGCAAAGAAAAGGTCGGCGTTCAACGACGTTAAAGGAGCATTCTACAAGAGAGGTGTGTCGTTTCGTCTTCTTTTCCCTGCCCGTCTTAAAGTCACGTTTAAAGGGGAAACCCATCTGTTTGAAACGCCGGGGGAAGCCCAGGCTTTTTACGACAGTTGTGTCGCAAAGTAAACAAACTTCTGACAAGCAGACTTGGGGGACGGCAGGGGGTGCTCACAATGCAGCATGGATGGAGAGGACGTAAAAAGAGGGTAAAATCATCCGAGAATGAGGAAAGAGGTTACTAAATAGTAGAAAGAAAATAAAATAAAAAGTAAAGTAATAATAATAAAAAAAATGAAAAGTTTATTTATTTATTTTTATTGAGTTAGGAGTTGCATTTGCACACTCTGCTTTAAATGACTGGACAACACTTAACTTTAAATGGATATACCGTTTTTTGTTTTTCTCTCACAAGGACATAAATCTATACATTTATGAGTATGTTTGCGCCTTGTTTACATGCAAACGAATAGAACCTTTATTGTTACTATTGTTTTATTTTATTGATATTATTACTATTTTTGCTATTTCTGTTGCTTTGTTTACCACCTACCTACGGTCAGAAATTAAAAATTATATGTTAAAGGTTTAATTGTTGGTTCTCCAGTTCTAATGTCTGCTGCTGGCCGTCATAATTTAATTTAAATTAGTGTACTTTAGCCTAAAAACTCACATTTATTGTGACGTGGGTCATTGTATAGGTGCCCTGTGGAGCTTAATTACCCATTATTTATTATTACTGATACTTTAGTGTGTAACTCCTGCATGTTAAGTTTATTGGGAACCTTCTAAAGTTAGTTTGGGACTGTGTGTATGGCCTATCGGAGGACCTATCAGGTATTTAGGGGACAGCAGTTGGCTTCGTCAAGAGAAGTGAAGACTCAGTCGGGGTGGGCTCTAATAAGGGTTGGGTTCAGTGCTGCATTTTCCTTTCACATCTGTGATTTGTGTTGTTTTTTTTATTTGATTTTTTTTTTCTCAAGTTTGTATACCGTGGATAAGTGGACATGCGCTGCCGGGTGGGGCTGTCGGGCCGGAACACGTATAAAATTTGATTGTTATGGCTGACATATGTAACAGTAATATGAGAGGGGGGGCCTCAATGGTTCGTTTTACCAGCTGGAATGTGAAGGGCATGAGAGGACCAGTGAAACGGGCAAAAATTTTTGCTCACCTTAAAAAACTAAAAACTGAAATTGCATTTTTACAGGAAACTCATCTGATTTCTACAGATCATATAAAACTTAAGAAGCCATGGGTGGGACAAGTTTACCATTCACAATTTAACACAAAAGCCAGAGGGACAGCAATATTGATACACAAAAATATACAGTTTACTTTAAGCAAGTCCATATCAGACCCACAGGGTAGATATGTTATAGTATCTGGTTCTCTATATGATACTCAGGTTACACTTGCTTGCATATATGCTCCTAATTGGGACGACCCCGCCTTTGTGTCCGGGTTAATATCTGCTCTACCTAACATGAACTCTCACCGCCTGATTTTGGGTGGTGATATGAACTGTGTAATGGATCCAACCCTAGACCGATCAAGCTCAAGTTCGACATCCCCATCAAAGATGGCCCAGGCCTTAGGAGTATTCATGAAGGAGACGGGCTGCATTGACCCTTGGCGCTTTTTGTTTCCAGATAGTAGGGAGTTTTCTTTCTTTTCACATGTCCATCAGTCATATTCAAGGATTGATTATTTTTTTATTGATAAATCTCTGTTACCCTTTGTCAAGAAAAGTGAATATTCTGCTATCGTAGAGTCTGATCACTCTCCAGTTATATTGGATTTAGCCTTATCACTTAATCAAGCTCACCGCCCCATGTGGAGACTTGACTCAACTTTGTTAGCAGATGATAAATTTTTTGAATTGATGTCTACTGTGATAGATAATTTTTTGCTCGAAAACAAATCAGACTCGGTGTCTCCCTCTATCCTGTGGGAAACATTAAAAGTGGTAATCAGAGGTGAAATAATATCTTACACTGCTACACGCAACAAAATTAGAAAAGCAAGGCAGAACCAACTTATTAGTTCTATGCTAGAACTGGACCGTAGGCACTCTATATCACCCTCCCCCGAGCTATATAAAGAGAGACTATGTCTACAAATGCAATATAACCTTATCTCAACGCAGGATGTTGAACAATCCCTGCTCAGATCCCGAGGCTTCATATACGAACACGGTGAGAAGGCGGGCCGCCTTTTGGCCCACCAACTCAAAAGTCGGTCAGCGACACAGCTCATACCACAGATTCAAAAGTCCGCTACAGAGCAAACTGTTGATCCAGCTGAAATAAACCAAGTCTTTGGAAAATTTTATTCTGATTTATACTCCTCACAATTTCCAGAGGATAATTCAGACATGAAAGATTTTCTTGACGACTTGAATATCCCTGCTATAGATCTAGATAAGAAGAGGGATGTGGATAGCCCCCTCACTCTTACTGAAGTTATCAACTCTATTTCAGCATTGCAGAGTGGCAAGACCCCTGGACCAGACGGCTTCCCAATCGAATTCTATAAAAAATTTTCATCCAAATTAGCACCTCTTTTACTTGAAATGTTTAATAACTCATTGGAGAATGGAAACTTGCCACAGACCCTTACAGAAGCTAATATTACACTTTTATTAAAACATGGTAAAAATCCGATGGACTGCGCTTCCTACAGGCCTATATCACTCCTTAATGGAGACGTTAAAATTTTAGCTAAACTTTTGGCCTTGAGACTGGACACGGTCATGACAGATATAATCTCCTCGGATCAAACCGGGTTCATGAGAGGTCGTCACTCTTTTTCTAATATACGTAGGCTTATTGGTGTTATTCATGCCCCTTCACCGGGAGAGACCCCTGAGGTTGTGGTTTCTCTCGATGCGGAGAAGGCATTCGACCGAGTCGAGTGGCCTTACTTATTTACAGTATTAGCTAGGTTTGGGTTTGGGCACAAATTTATATCATGGGTACAGCTGTTATACACATCACCCAAAGCAAGCATAATCACTAATAGAACGAGGTCTAGGCCCTTCTCTCTATCTAGAGGCACCCGGCAAGGTTGCCCTCTTAGCCCGCTTCTCTTCGTTCTAGCTATTGAACCACTTTCAATTATGCTTAAGACCTCACTGGACTTTAAGGGTATTTATAGAAAACAGCTGGAACATCGGCTGTCCCTGTACGCAGATGACTTATTGCTCTACATCTCTGACCCGGTATCATCTATCTCCAGCATCGTGAGTTTACTAAACCGTTTTGGCAAATTTTCAGGATATAAGTTGAACTTCTTAAAGAGTGAATGTTTCCCAATCAATAACTCTGCACTTCAAATTACAGAAACTGATTTGCCCTTCCCTCTCTCTAGAACAGGTTTCAAATACTTGGGAATCAACGTGACACGTTCTTTTCCTGATCTGTTTGAAAAAAATTTCACACCTCTGCTCAATAATCTTAAACGCGATCTCCAGAAGTGGAGTGTCTTAAATTTATCGCTAGCTGGCAAAGTTGCATGTATTAAAATGAATATCTTACCTAGATTTATGTATTTATTTCAAAGTATTCCGATCTTTCTTCCCAAATCATTTTTTAAACTTATTGATAAACAGCTGTCCTCGTTCATCTGGAATAACAAACACCCCAGAATTAGTGGGCGTTTCCTTCAGAGACAAAAGGAAGACGGGGGTTTGGCTCTACCTAACCTATTGTATTATTACTGGGCAGCAAACCTACAAAAAGTAGTCTGCTTGTTACAACAACCGGATGTTGGCTGGTGCCAATTAGAACTGAATACATGTAAGCCATCATCATTCCCTGCATTAGTTGCCTCAAAGCTTCCTCTCTCTCCTAAACAATATTCTACATGCCCAGTTGTAATCTCTACACTAAAAATATGGTCACAATTTAGACAACACTTCAATATGACAAACTTCTCTATCTATAGTCCCATATGTGATAACCATGTTTTCTTGCCATCCAAATTAGATCCTGTCTTTGCTCGCTGGCAGAGAGCAGGCTTAAGTAAATTTAGTGACCTTTACATAGACGGTATTTTCGCTACCTTTGATGCTATCGCCTCTAAATTTAGTCTACATCGTTCCTCCCTATTCCGTTATCTCCAGATTAGAGACTTTGTTCGCAACATCAGTCCTTGCTTTCCTAATTTACCCCCAAAGGGAGGAATGGACATCATCTTGCAGACTCCTACACAATGTAAAGGCCTCATTTCCAAAATCTATAATAGCATCTCATCACTCAATGTAGTGAAACTTAACAAGATTAGAGCAGAATGGTCAGAGGAGCTTGGTATACACGTCTCGGATGAGACCTGGAAGCACGCATTACGCAGAGTAAATGGGTCAACATCATGCGCTCGACTCGGACTAATTCAGTTCAAGGTCCTCCACAGGATTCATTACAGCAGAGCCAGACTCTCAAAGATTTACCCTACAGTCAGTGAAAACTGTGTTCGTTGCCATACAGTCAAGGCGAATCTAACTCACATGTTCTGGTCCTGTGATAAGCTGCACAACTTCTGGTCTATAATTTTTCAGACCTTATCTGAAGCTTTTGATACAAGTATCCAACCCAGTGCTGAACTAGCAATATTTGGAGTCCCAGGGGAGGATATACCATTAACCCACGATTTTAAAAATGTACTGGCTTTTTCTACTCTCCTAGCCCGAAGAAGAATACTATTAGTGTGGAAATCAGCACATCCACCTAAAGCTTCTCTCTGGTTGCAAGATCTGACTCTTTTCCTTAAACTAGAGAAGATCAAATTTAGTGTTAGAGGTTCAACCCAAAAATTCTATAAAACTTGGGCTCCTTTATTATCTTATTTTGAGAGACTGGATGCCCTCCCTCGATCCTGAGGGTCACACGAGAGCTGGTTCTGCTGTGTATGTGCCTGTGCCCCGGCCCGGCAGCCTCATTGGTTCTGGATGGTATCTGGTCACTGACAGTGCTTATCAACCTGTGCAGTTTTTTGTTTTTGTTTTTCGTCCATGTCCTGACTTGGTCTCTATACCCACGGTTGTACGGACACCTTTCTGTATGTTGTCCACGTTTTTGAATTAACGGTATGTTATTATTTTATTTTATTTTTTATTAGTTGTTTGTTTATAATTTATTTATATAATTATTATTACTGTTTGTAGCAGCAGGACGGGGATAGATAAGGAAGGGTAGGGGGAACAGGAAGAAAAAGAAAATATGCCATGCCTGTTTTGTTTCTGTTTTCACGTACATGTACTGTTGTTAATGGATGCTTAAATAAAATTATAAAAAAAAAGAGTGACTGACCATGCTGGGCCCCGAACATCCTCTCCATCAAACACTGGAAAGTTCCTTGTGCATTGCATAGTCCAAATTGCATGCGGTTGGGACATTTCTACTGGTAAGTTTTTCATTAGCCACTTATAATAATAATAATAATAATAATAATAATGAATTCAATTTATAATGCACTTTTCATTAATAACAATCTCAAAGTGCTACAAAGTGTAACAAAGCAAAGATCAAAATAAAACAAGTGATAAAATCAAATAAAATCAATAATAATATCGACTAAGATCAAAAGATAAAATCATGTGGATGCAGATTAGGCTTGCTTAAAAAATAAATAAAATAAAACAAGTGATAAAATCAAGTAAAATCAATAATGATATCAGGTAAGATCAAAGATAAAATCATGTGGAGGCAGAATAGGCTTGCTTAAAAAGAAAAGTCTTTATGCTGCTTTTAAAGTCAACCAGTGACTGTGGAGCTCTCAGGTCGTCAGGGAGGGAGTTCCACAGGCGGGGGGCAGCCACACAGAATGCTCGGTCTCCCATGGTCCTCAATTTGGTCCGAGGAATATGAAGTAAATTACTGTTCTGTGATCGTAGAGACCGGGTGGATGAATATGGTGCAAGAATGTCCTTTAGATAGTCAGGTGAAGTGCCGTGCAAGCATTGATGGGTAATGAGAGCAGTTTTGTACTGAATTCTGTAGGTGACAGGAAGCCAATGGAGGTTATGGAGAATGGGTGTAATATGTTCAAATTTACGAACTCTCAACAGAATCCTTGCTGCACTGTTTTGAATGTATTGAAGTTTCTGAAGGTTTTTGCCAGGGATTCCAATAAACAGGGAGTTGCAGTAGTCGAGCCTGGAGGAGACAAAAGCATGGACGAGTTTCTCAGCATCAGGAAAAGTCAGAGATGGGCGAAGTCTGGAGATGTTTCGAAGATGGAAGAAGCAGGTTTTAAACAGATGCTTAATGCTTATGGCTGGTTGGGTGCTGTCAATGCTGCTCTGCATATTGTTGTGGTGGTATGTTTAAAGTAACTTGTATTTTTTATTTTAGGTCATGTGCCAGTGGGTGGCAGATTGCCACTGCAACTGTTTGAATACCTGTTAGTGGGATTATGACTTATTAAGGTCCATGCTTGTATTTTCTAATATTGTTTATCATGTACATGCACCTTACTAATTGTCATTCTCTGTACAGCAGATTGCTGCTGTTGCTATATTATGCTCCCAACTCTGCATTTTTTTAATTTTAACTTTATATGCTCTCATGTGGCTGGCATTGTGTTCACCTGGTGCTAGGTGATTTGGAGTTGTGCCAGGTTTGTTGTAGCACTTTAGAAATAGCACTTCAGCACATTTAAAACTAGCACCTTAGAACCACCATAGCAAACTTTTTGGGGTGATTATTAGGTTTTAAATGCATGTAATAAAGGCTGTTTTTAATGTTGTTGGAAGGAATCAATAAACTAAAGTTGCACACCACTTCTGTTTTTGTCATTTAAAGCCAGGCGTACCTGGGTATTTGTAATAGGGAAGCCATAGCATTATTTGAAGTCTACCAGTTGGCTTTAGGGTCGCATCCTCCGAGTCACAATCCGGGCCTTTTTCTCCCGTGTTACACACAGATGTCCTAATCCTGCATTTATGTATGCATTTCAATATGAAAGTAGTGTAAAATTAATGATTTTATAATGCTTTTTCAACATTTAAAGTTTATCCAATGTGCCACAAAGCAGTTTGGTTTTAACTTCAAAAGGTTTGTAAATAGTTTGCTAAGCTTTTTGATACCTGGACTATTGAGAATGAACTTTCTGGTCTTGAACCACTTTGGACATGTCTGCCTGCCTGGGAGGAGTCGACGAGGGACAAGCCCCCAGAAACCATCTTGGCTACAGCAAACTGGTTGGTCCACTTAAGTTGTTTACTTGGTGGGGTAGCTTCAGTTTGCTTTGGACTGCTCTGACTGACGAAGCCCTCTGGAGTGAGGGTGAAACGTTTCTACTAAAAAGAAACTGTCCAGATGAACTGATTGAGAATGAGCGGATTTGATACCTGGACTATTGAGAATGAACTTTCTGGAGTTTGCTAAGCTATTTCTATTTTAATTTATTTTTTATTTTTTTATTTTTTTTACGTACATTTTATTATGGCTATTTTCTGCAAGTTGTGTTTTTAACAGTATAAAATCAAAATGCTCAAAAACTTATTAAGTTTTTTGTTTGCTTACTTATTTGTTTGTGTATTACTCGTTTCCTCAGTTTTTGTCAACCATGACAACCGTTCATGTCTTTCATTAGTGCACAAATCATTGTTTATGAGCTCTTTGTGCAGGTATGTCTGGTGGTGGATGTAACATAAAACTTGTGCATTAAATTTGTACATTTGAAGTCAGTGACGCTTCTTGATTGCTCAGTTTATTGCTGCCACCTAGTGTATGTTATATGTATGGTCACGAATTCCAACGTAAAGTGAATTTTCTGTTAGGAAATACTGTATTGGGAAACAACTTTTGACAATGCTGCCAAATTACATTCTTACAAGTACAAATGAAAAGACAACGAAAATTCTGTTTGAGAAACTTGTTTGTTTTTCTGGAATAATGGGAAGAACTCAAAATTGACCCTTAATAAAGGAAACAATCAGGAACTTGTCTTTGCATTTCTTTTGGTTGTGAGTAAATTTAGTGAACCAGGAAAAGGGTCCTGGTGCGCCCCAGTTTATATGCCCCCTCTTTTCTGGCTCCCCATCAAGCCTATAAGACAGAGATCCAGAAGATCCAAAACTTAAGATGTCAAAATAGCCTATCTGTCAAATCCAGAGGACGGGGTGCCATTTGTAAAATCACACACTCGAAAATCAGCAGTATTTTGATTTATTTAGCCTTTAATACGATTTTTAAGTCATATTTTCACTGTTATTCATACATTTATAATGTCATAGTTCCAAATATTTAATTTACAAGCTAAATATTTAGTTTACAATCTAAATCCTTAACTTGCAACTAGTTAAATATTTAGTTAGCAAGCTTAATTTTTTTTATTCATTCCATTTCATCAGAACAATAACTAACTATAGTACAATAGAAAATAAATAAAATATACAGTACAATCAAATATAAAATGAAAGACAGCAGAAAGAGAATAAAGTCTTATACTGTATCTGCCCCTTTTTCCCCAAAATGTATTCATACAAAAATTTTGCAAAATTAATTAAAAATAATTAAGCTAAATGGCAACATCAACTCAAGAAATAATTTTTATAAATACACATTCTCCATATTTTTTTCAAAAGACAAATTTTTATCTTCCTACAGAGATCTGGCAGTTTTAAATAAACTTTCAGATAATTTCACTATCCAATTCCTTGAGATCACATCTTCAAACTAGTGGGACACCACGGCTTCACAAACATCTCCATCCCCTTAAGATAATAACTTTCCCTTTTAACAAATTTTCCTTGAATGTTAGTAGGTAATATGTTTTTGTGAGCCCCATACATAAACCGCAAGATGTTGCAATCAACCAAGTCATAGAATTTCAATATCTTTAGCTGATGAAACAATGTATTTGATGGATGCCTAAAATATTTTCTAGTAATGATTCTTATAGCTCTTTTCTGTAAAATAAAATAGGATCTGTAATGGTTTAGTTTGTAAACTAAATATTTAGATTTTAACTTAAACATTTAGTTTGGAACTATGACATTTATAAATGTATGAATGAAAATATGGCTTAAAAAAAAAACTCAAAAGCCAAATAAACCAAAACTATTGCTGTTAATTTTTGACATTACTTTACAAACGACACTTCATAGAGGACATCTGTCTACAATTGTGTTGCAACTGCAATTAAATGCAATTTTCTTTTGAAAACATATTTACTTTTGTGTCCAATGGTCTAACGTGTTTGAGATAACTAAACCAGATTTGTGCAAACAGTGAGCTCATTGCTTCATGATTTGTTGGCTCTCGGGAAAGACAGTCAAGGTTTTAATGGTTGTAACAGGATAACAGCTGTTTTGAGTTCTTTCCTGCAACATTAGCCCTATATGACATCTAAGACCACTTATTTATTTCAAACATCTAATCTTCTGGTTGAAATCTTTCAAGAAAAGAAAAATTTTTCAAAGATTTTCCACTTGGGGGCAGTGTAAACCTGACAGAATAATCCGTAGTCTTAAAAAAGTTAAGTCTGGCATTCAAAAAACAAAAATGATTTGTTTTTGTTTTTTGAATGTCCAGAGGACCAGGCAGCTTTCTTAGAATTTTCTAAATGGATTATTGACCATGCATCAGGATAATTTACCTGTAGTTTTTTAATTTTTTAAATTTTGTTTATTTTAGGGGCAGTTCATTTCTTTTTAGTTGTAAAAAAAATAAATACAAAAAATATTTTTAACTTGTAACGTTTATTAAAAAAAAGTACACATTTTTTTCATTTTCCCAATTTTTCATTAATTCATCCTTGACTTCATTTTTTTCTTTTACCCTTTTATTTATACAGGTAGTCTCATTGAGTCATGAGAACTCATTTTCAAGAGAGACCTGTTAGGGAGCAGATGGTGGGGGCCTTGCTCAGGGGCCCAGAGTGGGACAAATGAGGGTGGAGGCAGGTGTGGTGTTTCACCTTTTTCCACCCACATTTTTTGACGTCGGTACCGGGGCTTGAACTGGTGACCTCAGGCCCACCGTCTCTAACATCTGCACCACCACTCCCCAGACTTGTATCATCTTATCACTTATATCAACTTCTGTCATCATTCTTTGTTTGTAGCCAGGTCTCTCTTGTAAATGAGTCCTCGAGGCTCAATGGGATTAACCTGCCTAAATAAAGGTTGAATGAAAATGGGTTAGTCTTATTGTAGACACATTCTTCTCCCTTTTGGCAAACATTTATTTATCTGTTCATTTTAATTTATGTGAAAATAAAGAATGGGCAGCACGGGTGTGCAAGAGCTGCTGCCTCTCAGCGAGCAGGTCCCTGGTTCAAATCCCAGGGGCCTTTCTGGGTGGAGTTTGCATGTTCTCTCTGCATGTGTGGGTTTTCTACTCCAGTTTCCGCCCACAGACCAAAAACATGCATGTTAGGATGACTGGTAACTCTAAATTGTCCCTCGGTGTGAGTGAGAGAGTGAATAGTTGTTTGTCTCATTTGTCTATGTGTCCCTGTGATGGACTTGCGACCCATCCAGGGTCTCCCCCGCCTCTCGCAAAGTGATTGCTGGACATGGGCACTGGCGACACCCGTGACCCAAAATGGAAGAAAGTTTATTGTTTTATAATTCTGTACAGCACTTTGAGCTGCTTTTAGTATGAAGGGTGCTTTATAAATAAAATGGACTGATTGATTGATTGGATGGATGGATGGATGGATGGATTATGAAGAATCTAATGTTTGACAGTAAATGTGGAATTATTGTAAAGGTGATATATATCAGCTTTCAAATATTCGTTCCATGGTTGTATTTGCGAAGCAAATGTATGAAACACGTTTTTAAATATGAAAGTTTAACTCCTCAAAGCATGACACAACAAAATAGACCACTGAAGTGTCAGTCAGATGAAAATAATGTGTTGTCTAAAGATTTCTTTAGAGACTCATCTGTGTTGCTTTTACAACAAGTGAACAGCCTTCATCTGATTTCTTTAGTCATTCAGTTGTAATCAGCATCCTCTCAAAATGACTTTTTTTGTCTTGCAGATCTTGCACCAAACAGGCAAAATCCAATAAACATAAACCATAAAATATTTAACAGTTGCATCATCTTTCAGTTTATTTATTTATTTCAAACACAACAATGTAAAAGTTTAACTAATTGATCAGAGTAATGGCTGCTTGATAAAACTTTTGACTCCTTTGCAGCCATAACACTCTCTGAAATCTGCACAAAAGAGGCCCGTCGACGAGCACAAGACGTTGAGAGCTTCACACATTTGAGCTTTAGAAAACAGAAATACAAAGAAACAATTAAGTGCTGAATTGTAATTTAATATTAGCCTAGCCACTTCTGAACACAATCTGAATAAGACTGAACAAATATTTCCATTGATTTACACAATTTACTTCAGTAAATTCAGAAACCATAAATGAAGATACATTTAAAAAATGTTTTCAATGTGAAAGTTGTCAAAGTATCAGTTCATGTGCCAGTATACTCCAAAAAATTAAATAGATCAGAATAATAAGTAAAAATATGTTTGTCTTTTTAATGATATTGTGATACTAAAATGAAAGTTGCTGTAAAAACTCAAAGTGACCAAACAGGAAGTGGATTCAATGGGATTGTTTTATCGCTGACTGAACTCAAAGCACGGAGCAACAGTTGCAGACAGTCGTTGTTTTGGCTGCTCCCTTCCACAGGCCATTTATTCATTCATTCATCCATTTGTAGGATACTCTTCTTTATGCAATCTTGAACTTGAAGCTTCAGAATTACACGCCTGCAGCACTGCCCACTGAGCTACTGTGGCAGCAGTAGTTGCAAATAGTGAACTTTTGATTTATGACTCCTGTCTAGAATAGAAGATTTCTGAACCCAAATTGAAATGACCGGAAAGTGTTTGTTTAACAAACAAACATAACAACTGATTAGAGCTTTACGTACTTAATGACCTATTTCATGAGCGGCTCTTTCCATGAGGCTGGGGATTTATTTGAGAACATTGCATCACTTGTTCAGAAAAGAAGCGGTCTAATTTCTGGGTTGTCAAATGTTTTTTGAAATATGCAAAAACAACAACAACAACAACAACAACAACAACAACAAAAGAAAAGAGAGAGAGAAAGGAGTAAAGTGAAATATGGGTTTAAATGCTGTTCAGCTTTGTTCACAGCATCTTTCATATAAAGAAAAGTGCTAAGATTAGACATCAGATCAGCAGTGAGAACATCAGCATGAAAAAACATTACATTATGCTCTACAGAATTCCTACTCACTGAAACATTCTGCAGTTCCAACACCTATAATGGAAATCGCTGAAATAAATGACATCATTAACCTAAATGTCAGTCTTTTTTCACATTATTCTATTTTTATTTTCATTTATTGTGGTTTCTGTGAACTTGCAGTGTCTAAATTAATAAATCAGTTTATTCACTGTACTTTACTCATTGATTTGACTTGTTGCAATTTTACAATAAGAAAAAAATACATACCTGAAATCTTATATTAATAAACTGAACACATTCTTTATAAAGTTTACATTTTTTTCTTTAGGGAAAGTGTTTAAAATAGTGTGTTTATTTGTAGAGTCCTCTCTACAAATCAGTATGTTTGATGCGATCAGATCTTATTACTGTTTTTCCTTTATAATTTATAATTTTGTTGGATGTAATGGGGACCCTGTGTGCACAATTTCACTCATCACATGTGATGAGAATGACAATAAAGAAACCTTGACCTTGAAAAACATATAGCCTGGTACTTATCGGGCACTTTTATGATCATGTGTTTTATTATATATTGCTACTATTAGTATTGTCAAATCCATTGCAGTTGACATTTTAACTAAACTAATCAATCACAGGGTCACATAAAGACAAATAACCATTTACGCTCTCACCATGGGAAAATTTAGAGTGGCCAGTTAACCTAACGTGCACTTTTTTGGCCTGTGGAAGGGAGCCGGAGTACCTGGAGAAAATCCATGCATGCACGGAGAGAACATATAAACTCCACCCAGAGAAGTCATGGGCTAGGGTGCAATCCTGAAATGTACACGCTGAGAAGCAGCAGCTCCACTAACTGTACCATGCTGCCCTTCATTTATTGATTGTGAAGTGATTTACCCATTATAATGTCAAGTTTCAGTGTTTTACCCTCAAGTCATCTGGAACCTGAGGCCCATCGAACATAATCAACAAGAATACTCTGTTGGAAACAACATAGCCAATGTGCATTATCGTAAGCTGCAGATTTAAGTCTTGACTCACTAGCTATAATTAGTCATTCAAGCCTGTATGGTGATATTCTCACATTTATGTTGGCTAATGAGGGTTTGTCCCTCTGGTGTTCATCAGGTGGCTAATGACGAGGTTGTGGGGATCAAGTGTTGAGATTATCCTTTGATATAGCTGTGCAAAAGGGCCCATAGGTCCCACAGATTTACAGATCAATGAAATCCCAAGAGATATGAGCCATGTCCACAATAACATCAGCCAGTAACACAGAGGGTTGTTTTTAAAGAAAGTTCTGCTCCCTTCTTACATTTAAATAATTAATTTACTACCGGCATTTTGGGAGCAGGGCATATCGTTTCTCATACTTTTCAGAATAAAATGCTCAGACACTAAATAATTTTGCAAAAGCTTTAAGTGAGGATGGAAGCACCGAGGTCTAATATCTTGGACCTGTGGGTGAAAACTGGGAAAAACACAGCTAAATCACTTACTCTCATGATGACACAAACAGAGTTACTTTTTTTTTATTTTTTTTACTGTGTTTTTCATTTTAATATTGTTCTTATATTTTTATTTACTTTTACTGCTGTTAATATCATGATTGTTACTAGTGATGTGTGTTACGGTTCTGTACATTTTTAAACCTCTTTTATGTTGTGTGTGTGAAGCACCTTGATAACAGTTTATCTCTTTTAACTGTGCTATAGAAATAAAATTGACTTGACTTGACTATTTATGTGCATATTAGCAGCTGCTGCATTTGTTAATTTTGGTTTCTTTTGGGCCAGTTTCATTGTCATCCATAACATGTTAAAAAAGAAAAGCTAGGCACATTCCACTCCACTGATTTGTATATGATGCATTGTCTTCCATTAGATCGTATCTCTGCACACACATGTTTACATAAGTTGTCATGTGTCACTTTTCATGCATGCCATGTGTCTACTCTAGACACAGTAGATTGACTTTAGATGTAAGTACCTCAGGTTGCCAAGACACAGCATGTAGAGCATTTAGGTCAGGTGTGTTTGCTCTGTGTGTTAACAGGTCGTTGTTGACCTAATTTAGGTGAAATATAGGCTATTCAAACATTAATAATATGTGGAAAATTATCTGAAATGTTGAGCTAAGTGATAAAAACTAAAATAATAGCACATCATAAGATAAGCTACAGAAAAAAAAATTAAAAAATGGTTTTTATGTAGCTCCTGTTGGATTTAAACATCACTTATCCAACATTTGGGCACAGCTGAAAAAAAAAGCTCTTAATTTGTAGTTTCTTACTCATACACATGTTTATAAACTTTGAATTTTTCATTGTGGCATAAAACTGTGGAAGTATTTTAGCACTGCCAAATTATCTAAGCAGTTTTTGAGCATCCAATAGAATACAAATGTAGCCTATAACTTTAAAAAAAATTGTTAATATGAATGCAAAACCTGATATTCTATATTAATATATTGTCGCAATTAAAACATTTTGTTAGAATTGTTTATTCTTTAAAACTATAAAACATAATGTTCACTTGGAGTAACAGCAATTTTCATTTTAATTTCAAGTCAGCAGGAATTCAGAAAATGTGATGTCATCAGACTGACGCGTGACGTGAAAGATCTGCGCCGCAGAACGTGAAGAATGATGGCGGTGGCTCAACCAAAGCTCGAGAAGGAAACCGAAGATTGTTCTTTGTTGCCTTTAGTTCATGATATTATCAAATGGTAAGAGCTTGTGCGGTGTCGTGTGTGCTGCCTCTGCGTGTATTTACGGTTCAATCTTTTTATTTTGTGCGAAAAGTTTCTGTACATGTTCTGTTAGCTAAGCTAACCGAGGAGTACTGAAGTGTAGGGTTTGCCAAACTGTCCGCCTCTAACAAACAAACTAAAAGGTCCCGTTAGTGAAACTTCAAAAGAGTTCTTTCTTTTCGTATTTTTAAGATTCAGTACAAATTCATTTATGAATGATAATATTAACAAAATGTCGCGATTTTCGTCAGGCTACTGTTTCCCCACGCTGTGGCAGGCCGTTGTAACATATAATTATAACCAATTCCTTTTTCTTTCTTTCTTTCTTTTTTTTTTTTTAGATTTCAGGAAACTATTTCCGCTTGTCAAGATGACCTTCTTAGAAGTCAAAGTAGAAAAAATATGTATTAAAATATGTATAACGTGCTATTCCTATAATGACAAATACAGTTCATTATTACAAGATCTTTACGATTTAGATGTATTAAGAAAAATGAAAGTGTAATAATTCTTTCAAACTTAAGTGGCTGTTTTAACATTGACTGTCTGTGCTGGATATGCAAAATAGACAGTCAAATCAGTTTTTTTAAAATCTTAAATTAAATAAACTAATAGCATTGCAGATACCCAGAAAAGCTTTCTATTTGCCATTGCCATCAACATTTCAGATATCTTGAATATTATTCCTGGACAAAATATTTAATTATATCCAGTTATGTATGCTGGACTTTCAACTCCTGATGTCCACAAGTTCATTCTTCCTGTCTGTATTAAAGTTGTGGATTGGGAAGAAAAACACATTGTTAAATTTAAGAATCTAAAAATTGTGATTTTTGTTCTCATTTATGTAAATTGGCATTTGTGTCAAAATTTAATGTTTATGGGTATCTAAAGTATATATTTTTTAATTTAATTAGTGTATTTAATAAAATGTGTATTTTTTGGGAGAACAGTGCAAAAGAAAGAACAGTTTTTAAACCCTTTCTTTTTTTAAATTATGTTAACTAAAGGGATGCTAATGACCCAGTGTGTCAATATGTCATTAAAAACAAATGCTGTGGTTTGTACATAAACACATTTGTGATATTTTAGAAGTTACCTTTTTTACTTTGTCAAGAAAAAATTTGTGATATTTTAGAAGTTACCTTTTTTACTTTGTCAAGAAAAAACAAAGTTGGATTTATACAAATTCCCATCACCTAAAATACAAATTAGACAACATTTCTGTGTTTAATTATTTTTTTTTGTTTTATTAAATTGATATGTATGTGCATATATGAATCCCTGATGTTGTTGCATTTTCCTCGATCTTATGCACTTTGTTTTGTTGTCTCACAATTTAATATTATGAAGAAATACCTTATTTACTTTTTTGAAAATGTATACACAATGTTTAAAGTCCAAAATAAGGATATAAAAGTAGTTTGTTTGTGTGTGTGTGTTTCACATTTTTCTTTATCTTTTAAAGCATGGACAAAGACAGCCAGGATGTCCATCAGGAGCTGGCAAAGCTGAAGGCAAAGATCCAGGAGGCTCGGGAGCAGATCTCCAACATGCCGGGGATTGACAGCAGTCCACAGGAGCAGCAGCAGCAGCTGACCACACTGAGAGAACAGGTCCGCACCAAGAACCAGCTGCTGCAGAAATACAAAAGCCTCTGCATGTTTGATGTGCCCAAAGCATCATGAGGCTGAAGACTGCTGCGATGACCAAGGACTTCATTATTATCAATTCAAACGCAGACACAAGATGGACATTAAATAAAAAGGGGCAGGTTTGTCTTTTCGCTGCACTGAACTGAGATGTTTTTGAACATCTGGTATTTTTTTTGTTGATATTTCGTAAGAGTGGGAATTAAGTTATGGGGTGACTTTCTTCTTGTAAATAATTTTATAAATAAATGCCTTTTTATAACTTTATCCAGTGTGTTCTTGTAAAATATTCACTCATATGTTGCATTTGTGGCTTTTACCCCCCAGAGTTTCTGCAAAGTGTTGAATAATGTCAATTTAAAGCTTTAAAAACGTCAAAAAAAGACTAAATTTTCCATGTTAGGTCCTAAAGTACATTTAGTTCCATATACAGTACATTTGTTTGTCCATTGCTTTTTCCATTATTTTTTGCTGGTGTTGGGCGGGGTTAATTCATTCTGTGTATTTATGTTCTGTCTTGTGATTTCAGACATTTTTACTGTAACAAAACTAAAAGGCCCTTCATCTTATCAAAATTAGTATTATTTTTTTTACATACATTCAGCTTTCCTTCCTAAATAAACCAGTTCTGCTTCTGAAACTAGTTGGTTGAAGTTCTCTGAAAGAATTTGAATTAAGTTTGAATGA
The DNA here is from genome assembly GCA_038048925.1 of Garcialebias charrua. Classification (NCBI taxonomy): domain Eukaryota; kingdom Metazoa; phylum Chordata; class Actinopteri; order Cyprinodontiformes; family Rivulidae; genus Garcialebias; species Garcialebias charrua. The sequence continues at coordinate 36,484 of JBBPBX010024688.1, forward strand.
GATCCAATCAAATGATTTTTAAACAAATTTTCCAATGACTTTCTATTTGTTAAATTATATAATGGTCTTTTGAAGATCTTAAATTTGAAACTAATACTGAAATGTGTAGAAACTGTTTTTGAAGTGTGGTCAAATAAGGCACAAACAAAACTTTTGACTTAAAGATGAGTGTCTTGTAGATTTTTTTTATCTGTGTCCTGAACTCATGCATTTAATCAGGTGAAGACTTTTCCTCTGCAGAGAATTAATGCTCAGTTGATGTGCATGTTCTGTGATTATATATATTTATATTTTACTATATGTGCTTGAAAGGAAATACCAGAGGGGGACAGGTTAGAAAAGTAGCAAGTGTTTTATTTTCTCATTATGCAAAAACAAGGATATAATAATAAATACACACAATTCAGTTTGATCATTCTGCAACAAACGTTCAAGTTTCACACTGTCTGAGAATAAAGGGGCTGAATGTAAACATGTCCTTTCTCTCCAACACGCTGCTCTCAGAAAACCCACTTTGCAACACATTTACATCAGAGCAACGTGTGCACCACATGTTTTAGATCCTGCTCGGATCTCTACAGCTCGTTTTGGTCTCGTGCTTCCAGGGCAACAGTTCAGTCTCACATGCATGCTTTCTGCAGCATGCATCTGTCAGCAGATGCTGCAGCCTCTCTCTTTGGCCTGGCCGCCTCCCACCGCCTTCTCTTTGATGTACATCAGGTCGCTGTGCACGCTGGGTCTGCGCGCGAGCGGCGCCACGATCCCGTACGCGTTGCCGTCCTTGAACTTCTTGTTTCTGGAGGACTTCCTGTGCAGGACGTCGCAGCACTGCAGGGACACCTTGCAGTGGCGGTCGGGACTCATCTCGTCGGGCAGCTTGGCCATGGTGAAGAGAGTCTGAAACATCTGGTCCACGTTGGTGTTCTTCTTGGCGGAGACCTCGAAGTACGCGCAGTGCGCGTCCCCGCCGACCAGCTGCTCGATCTCGTCGTCCTGCACCTCGCGGTAGAAGTCCCTGTCGCACTTGTTGCCGCAGATCACGAGCGGGACGTGCGCTTTCTCCTTGGTTTTGTTGCGCAGACACGACTTGGTCTCGTGGATCTGGCGCTTCAGGCGCTGCACCTCCTGGAAGGAGTCCCTGTTGTCCAGGCTGAACACCAGGATGAAAACATCACCTGCAGGGGGGGGGAACATGTTTTAATATCAGGCATGATCACTGAAGCATGCATCCCACTTTTTAAAGCTTCAAAACTCACCCGTGAGAATGGAAAGCCTCCTCATGGCGGGGAAAGGATGGTTTCCAGATGTGTCCAGGATGTCCAGCTGGTAAACGTGCCCCCTGATGCTGTAAAACTTCCGGTGAAAGTCCTCTATAGTAGGTGTGTACTGGTCGTCGAATCTCTCGTTGAGGAACCGAGAGATGATGGCTGACTTTCCAACTTTGGTGGAGCCCAGGATCACCATCCGGTGGCAGTTCTTGGCCGGGATGTCGAACTCGCTCTCTGACGCAGACATTGTTCTCATAGTTTCAGACAGATCCTGCTGCAGGTGGTCGTTTCAAAAGCCCCTCTTCCTCCAAATAATAAAAAAAGGTAGTAGTATCTCAGAAAAAGGTTTGACCTCGCTCTGTGAATGAAGCTGGACCAGTCCCGGGGATTTATATAGGAGGAGTTTTGGCCGCGCCTCCAAATGCGTCATGCGTCACCGTGCCGCGCCGCCAGGGAGCAGAGCGCACAGAGCGCACGACCCCAAACCAGAATGTTTCTGTGCGTCAGCTGTGTGCCCACCCCTCTGCAGAGTGAAACCAGCAAGATGCAAGCTTTTGTTTTCACATTTACTGTGCACGTTGCCCTTTGGCCACTAACTGCACCATGGGAAAATTATTGGTTCATTTGGGGTTCACTGGATCCACAAAATAACTTGAAGAGCTCTTGTTTGTTTGAGTTCCACTATAAAGACCTTGGAGGAATGCACATTGCCCGCCACCTTTAATTAAAAGTTTAAGACAAAGATTATTTTGTTGTTGAGGAATTACAAAATATTTGGTCAAACTTTGAAAACAAAATATCAAATAAGATATATTACTACAGCCACTCTAAATTTTAGCCACCCACTCAGTCCATTCAGTTTAATTCAGTTTATTTACATAGCACCAAGTCACAACAGAAGTCATCTAGGACACTGAACAGAAACACATAAAAATAACAAATTAATGTTATTTAGTTGAAGAGCTTTGGGTTTAACTCTACAGAACTCTCATCTTGAGCAAGCATGAAGACAGTGGAAAGGAAAAACTCCCTCACGAGGAAGAAATCTTTAGCAGAACCAGGCTCAGGACAATTAGCGTCCATCTGCTTCGACCGGCTGGGTTTGAGAGGAACAGATACACAATGGCAGGGCAAGAATCCCATGTTAAGATTCATTCATTCATTCAACCTTTATTTAGTCAGGTAAATCTCATTGAGCCTCAAGGGCTCATTTATGAAAGCGACCTGCTACAAACTAAAGAATGATGAACAGCAATGATACAAATACATTAAACAATAAACAAAAGAAAAATAGCAAACACTAGCGAACATTATAAGGTAGATGTACAAAATCAAAAACAGGATCAAATCAAGATAGAAATAGTATCACATGAAAACTAGTCAACTAGTCACTGACATGATTTTGTAACTATGCATAAAATTGCCCAGCATAAATATCTTGTATCATTCAGCTATGTTCGTTTTTGCAAACAAAATGATATATCAATTTAATTTTCGTGATTTTAAAGACCGTGTAAAGTGAAATTAAATGTGTGTTTTTAGTTTGTCACATGGCATAAATATGTTATTAATCACCCATATAAATCTGACTGATTAAAAACATTGTTTCCTTATAAAATTAAGTCTCAAAAATCATGAAAAAACATAATTTTCCCTTGGTCTGAAACTGTGGGGGCGTGTCAGCGCGTGGGCGTGGTTTCAGCGCAGTACTGCGGCCTGCAGCTGAGCTGT
>JBBPBX010024689.1:0-36516 GCA_038048925.1 Garcialebias charrua
GGCTCTGCTTCCTCAGTGGAAGACGTGCCAGTAGGATTGAGGAGGTCTTCGAAGTATTCCGCCCACCGACTCACAACATCCCGAGTTGAGGTCAACAGCACGCCATCCCCACCATAAATGGTGTTGGTCGCGTACCGCTTTCCCCCCCTGAGACGCCGGATGGTGGACCAGAATCGCCTCGAAGCCGTACGGAAGTCATTCTCCATGGCCTCTCCGAACTCCTCCCACGCCCGAGTTTTTGCCTCAGCAACCACCCGAGCCGCATGCCGCTTGGACTGTCGGTACCTATCTGCTGCTTCCGGGGTCCCACAGGCCAAAAAGGCCCAATAGGACTCCTTCTTCAGCATGACAGCATCCCTCACCGCCGGTGTCCACCACCGGGTTCGAGGGTTGCCACCACGACAGGCACCAACAACCTTGCGGCCACAACTCCGATAAGCTGCCTCGACAATAGAGGCGCGGAACATGGCCCACTCGGGCTCAATGTCCCCCGCCTCCCTCGGAACGTGTTCAAAGCTCTCCCGGAGGTGGGAGTTAAAGCTCCGTCTTACGGGAGACTCTGCCAGACGTTCCCAGCAGACCCTCACAATACGTTTGGGTCTGCCAGGTCTGACCGGCATCCTCCCCCACCATCGGAGCAAACTCACCACCAGGTAGTGGTCAGTTGACAGCTCCGCCCCTCTCTTCACCCGAGTGTCCAGGACATGCGGCCGCAGATCAGATGAGACGACAACAAAGTCGATCATCGAACTGCGACCTAGGGTGTCCTGGTGCCAAGAGCACATATGGACACCCTTATGCCTGAACATGGTGTTCGTTATGGACAATCCATGACGAGCACAGAAGTCCAACAACAAAACACCACTCGGGTTCAGATCAGGGGGGCCGTTCCTCCCAACCACACCCCTCCAGGTCTCACTGTCATTGCCCACGTGAGCGTTGAAGTCCCCCAGCAGAACAAGGGAGTCCCCAGGAGGCGCACCCTCCAATACCCCCTCCAAGGACTCCAAAAAGGGTGGGTAATCTGCGCTGCCGTTCGGCGCATAGGCACAAACAACAGTCAGAGCCCGTCCCCCCACACGTAGGCGAAGGGAGGCTACCCTCTCGTTCACCGGGGTGAACCCCAACGTACAGGCACCAAGATGGGGGGCAACAAGTATGCCCACTCCTGCTCGGCGCCTCTCACCAGGGGCAACTCCAGAGTGGAAGAGTGTCCAACCCCTCTCAAGGAAACTGGTTCCAGAGCCAGAGCCATGCGTTGAGGTGAGTCCGACTATTTCTAGCCGGAACCTCTCAACCTCACACACTAGCTCAGGCTCCTTCCCCACCAGAGAGGTGACATTCCATGTCCCAATGGCCAGCTTCTGTAGCCGAGGATCAGACCGCCAGGGTCCCCGCCCTCGGCCACCACCCATTCCACAATGCACCCGACCCCTTTGGCCCCTCCCACAGGTGGTGAGCCTATGGGAAGGGGGACCCACGTCTCCTCTTCGGGCTGTGCCCGGCCGAGCTCCATGGGTGAAAGCCCGGCCACCAGGCGCTCGCCAACGTGCCCCTCCTCCGGGCCTGGCTCCAGAGTGGGGCCCCGGTGACCCGCGTCCGGGCGAGGGAACATTGTTTCCATTTATATTAGTCATCATAAGGGGTCTTGTGAAAAGTGCGTTACAAATTAAATTCATTATTATTATTATTATTATTAAATGCAGAGAACTCATTTCGTCATTGTGTGGGAACATACAGTGATAACAAATAGCACGTTACTTTTCAACTTTACATTTAACGCCATCGACAGTGAACGCAGAAACTTCACCATTTGTTTTAATATATGCAACATTTTTGTTTGGTGTTTTCAATAGCTTTAAACTTTTTTTTATTATTCTCTGTTGATTTCTGGGTGTTCTTTTAATTTCTAAGTACAAACAGCTACAATAAATTTAAGTTAATCAATTGTAAAATCACATTTTTGGACTTTAGATGTATTTCTTGAATATTTGCTAGAAGACTGTAGTTCAGGTAGTTCACACTGATCAAACAGGAAATAAGAAAATCACATCATCAAATAAAACAAACAAGTCATAAAAAGTTTATTATTTTCACTTTAATTGTGTTTATTTAGATCCGTTTAGTCACAATATACATTTTTCCTCCCTCATTCAGCTGCTCTCTTCCTCAGGGGTCACCACAGTGAACTAAGACGCACAAAAACGTGGCAAGTATTTTTATGCCGGATGTCCTTCCTGATGCAACCACAGACCACCGAGCTACCACAGCCCTCTGTGTGGAGCAGAGAGCTGCCATCTAGGGCACCTGGGGGAGCATATGGGGGGTTAAAGGCCTTGCTCAAGGGCTCAGAGTGGGGCAAGTGAGGGTGGAGGCAGGTGTGTGTGCTTCACCAATCCCACCCCCACATTTTGATGTTGTCGGTACCGGGAGCTGAACCTGCAACCTTCCAATCACAGGTTCACCTTCTCTGACCTCTGCAGCACCACTCCCCTTGGTCAAAACATCAATGCAATTCATTAAAAATTGTAAAATGTTCTCATATAAAATACAGGTGGTCCCCGACTTAACGAGCGCCCTGACCTACGAGCGTCCGACTTTACGAGATTATCATAATTAATAAAAATATGAAAAAATATATATATATATATATATATTATTTTTTTTTTGTGTTTAAATGTTCTTAATTTCATGTGTACAGCACTTTGTTGCAGCTGTGAATGTTTTAAATGGCTTTATAAATACGTAAAGTATCATTATTATTTATTTTTTTATAATTTCATGCTTTTTTGAACAACTTCCTGCGGGAACCAGGAACCGGAAATACCGCCTCCGCCATTTTACATTCATTAGTTCCAGAGTCTCGGCACTCGGCTTTTGGAGGACTGTTTCTCCCATAAGAGGATGCCTCATACGGATAAATTAACTGGAAACACTCCCTGAACTCTGTGAATGTCTCAGACCTGGAGCAGCAGCCGCGATCGCTCCGCCGATCGCTCCCACCGCACGAGACCAGTAGCTCATGGTATGAGCTAAGGCTAACATGCTAAAGCGGACCCCACCAGAGCTGTTGCTTCGACAGCCGGCTTTGTGCGATCAGAGGTCCCTGGAGCTCGCCTCGATGTCGGACTGGAAGCCGAAGACATCGGGGGACAACGAGCTAACTTGGAATAACAAAGCCGACAGCATTTTTGGAGATGCAGATAAACCGGACTGCCCGGAGCTGCGGATTCGGGGGGGCTAATGCTAACAGATGCAGCTGAAGGCGGCGCAAGCAGACGGCTTTCGGTAAGTTATTAAAACTTTTTCTGTATGAAGTTAGGATACTAACAGTCCTTTCTGTCTGGACTAGACAGTTGCACTGCACTTTGACTGCACATAGAGCGCGCGGAGGGGGGGGCGAGAGACGACGTGTCTGTCGTGTGAAAACAAAAGGCGGAGAAAAGCACTGTTGTACAGAAAAAACTGTACAGGTATGTGTTTATAGATGAATGTGTGGTGTAATGTGCTAGCTAACTGCTTGTAAATAAAGTGTTGTGCATGTTTAAGGATCAGTATGTACGCTTGTTCAGTCTCATGTTGATAAACGGGTGTGCGCCGCAGCGCTAGCGTCTTTTTTCTGATTTGCGAGCAAAGTTCCGGTTTTACGAGATAGCCACTGCGGGCCGTTCCGAGGTACGAATTTTCGGTTTACGAGCAACTCATAAGTACGGAACTCACTCGTAAGTCGGGGACTACCTGTAGTGATACCTGGGGCCGTGTATGTGTAATAATATCGATATCGCGATATATATCGATTTTTTCTTTCCTAGAAAAAAACGATATTCATGTGCAAGTATCGCACCTTTATTTATTTATTTTTTATTTATTTTTTTTAATGTCCAGAGGACCAGACTTAGCTTTTTTTAGAAACCTCTGCATCCCTGGCACCAGTGTATCCTCAGAGAGAGTCTTCTCCACCGCTGGAGATATCATCACTGTGCAGAGAAGTGCACTTCTCCCAGAGCACGTCGATCAGATTCTATTTCTAAACAAAAATCTGAGGAGAATGTAGCTCACTTGGTCTGCAGAGTAGACTTTCTGTTTAGAGTTCACTTATTAGTCAGGGTCTATCTACAGGCCTTAAGCTGCTCTGCTAAGATGGGTGCATTTGAAGTTAAATGTTCTTCATTACTTGAATTATAGACTGTTTTGGAGAAGTCATATTACTGTTTACTTACCAAGCACTAGAGTGATTCCTTCAGATGTTAAGTGTCAAGGTTAAAAAGGTTTCAAACTATTCAGAGCAGGGCACTTGGTGCACTTTATTTACTTTACAAATGCATGTAAGCTACAGTTTTTACTGTTTCAATTGAAAGAAACATGTTTTCTCACCACTTCTTTGATTCATTTTGTCCAGCTGTCGACTTTAAGTCTGTGTCCATGTCCAACCAGAGCCAAGTATTGTGTAGTTGGTGCTTTTAATCAGTTTTCAGTTAAATTAATTCAATCCAAGTCTATAACAGTCTCAAAATGTCACCAAAATCACTCTGTCCCTCTAAAATATTTCAGAAAATCGCAAAAGTGTATTGAATTGTATCGTTTGCTGAATATCGCAATATATATCATATCGTGAGCAGAATATCGTGTATTGTATGATTATTGTATCACTACAACCCTAGTGATATCAAGCTTATTTTCATTTTCCCCTCTCCTACACGTCCAAAAGATGACGTAACGTGACCTTAAGGTGAATTTTATTTTAAACTCAGATTTATAGCTTTAGAAAATGTAGGAATATAAAATGTCTGGAAACCCAAATGGTTGGTTTGGAATCTTTGTATTTTTCTTTTTAGGGAAACATCTGTCAAAGAACAACAAGTAAATTTAAAAAAAAAAATCGTATTTTGGCCAATTTGGGTACCTTCACATTCATCTAATGTTCAATAATGTACACCGCCCTTGCTAAATCAATCAATAAACTGAACTAAAGCTGGATTCTGTTTTTATGCTCCTTCCGAAGGCTCTACACAAACAAAGCAAGCAGAAGGGGAATGAGAATGACAGAAAGATGTTAACAGTTATTTCCTGATTCTGAGCCGGACGGAGGCAACAAGTCGTTCAGAGACGCTGCGGGACGACGGTCTATTTATTGCTGCGTGACGAGACGGCAGTGTACTCGTCTGTTTGGAAACCTCAGCTGGGAAATATAACTCTGTACGTGAGCTCCAGCATGAACTGTCAGGGAGTGGAGTGGGGGCAAGTTAGCAATCTTCACCACAGTCATCGCGCTCTAACAAAACATCCCCTCTCTCCTAACTCAAATAAACAGTGGAAGAAGGAAGACCCTTTAAGCAACAAATGACCTCGTAAATTAAAAAAAAATTCACATAAACAGTCCAGTAATGTTGACCCTCTCTGCCCCCCACCCCCTTAACGCATATCAGCTCAGCACTCGTGGATTATACAGCAGACTACAGCCCATTATCTTCACCCCACATTACCGTGGCAACAACGCTTCCAAATATTCTGGCCAAAGTGACGACGTCAGCTGTCAGATGTCGCCTCTATCCTGCACCAACACCGAGGCAGAGGCTGTACCGAATCACAGAATTAGAGAAAACTGTGTGTGCATGAGTTGGGGGTGACTCTCAGCTACTACCATGCCGAACTTTGGCCAAATAGCTGTAAAAATAATTAAGTTAGAGCCATTTTTGTGTTGGCTATGGTCGCTTACCTCTTATTTCTTGAAGATTTAATTGAAATGCTCCAAGTGGTTTATGAGATATTTCGCTAACAGTCTATAGTTGACTCCAAATAAGACGTCAAACCAAGATTCGACATATGTTGGTGTCCAGAACATGTGTTGGGGATCCATCTTAGCTACTATCTAACCAAATTTCAGCTTAGCATCTGTCAAAAATGACTGACTTTTAGCCAATTTTGTGTTGGCTAAGGTCCCTTACTGTGGCAGCCATCTTTAAATGAACTACTTTCAAAAGTTCATGTTGCGGATGTACATCCAATTATTGTTTTCTGATCGTTTTATTTAAATAAATCCAGTGATTTAAAAGATACAGTCACAGAAATGACAGTAAAGAAATTGTATAAATGATATAATTCATTTACAAAAGATTTACATTTTTACAGGAAAAATAACAGTAAAGTGTATTTCCTGCTCAGCGTTTTATTTTGGATTAGTTAAACTTTATGTAACTTTTCTTGCCGAGTCCCCCACACCTTGCAGCAAGCAAACCTTGTGTCTTCTTGTTGTGACCATAAATAGTTACATATCAGTCACTTCACCCCCATGTTGTTGTAAAACCTGCACCAGGACTGTCCAAATCCACAGCAGTGAAATAAACATCCCTTTTTGTACACCTTTTTAGAAGTTAATCCACATTTTATGGACTGTAACGGGTTACTATAGGGAAATAATCTAATTTTATCGAAAACGATTTCTCCAAATTGGACATCTTCCAACTATCCTTGTTGACAAGCTTTCAGCCCACCTCCAACCTCTACATGAATCACTGATTGGATAGCTTGCCTGTCGATCAAGCGTACTAAACGGCCATTGGCCCAACTACGTCAATAAAAACCGGAACATATCGTTCTAGTCCCGCCCCTTCAGTAAAGCTTCGCTAAGAAAAACAATTTTTTTTGTGCAAATATGTAAACCCTTATGGTTAACGGTCTTCCAATAAATATATTTTTTCTAAAAACACGTATACAGTACTCGAAAACGTACAAATTCAAACGCATAATGGCGGGCTTTTATAGTGTGACAGTTAGCCTACCGTTAAGTCCCGAGTCTCCGTTGTTGTCTGTAGCGTTAGCAGCGTCGGACATTATCGTTTCTGGTGAGGAGGTTGGGTTTCATTCAGGGATCAAGTTGAAACAAAACGCGAACTTATATCTCTAAACATTCAGGTGCTTTTAACTACCACCGAGCGAGTGTTACTGAGTCCTGTGCTTCAGAAACAGCTAACCTGAAACACAGCCGAAGCCGTTTGTTTTCACAGGTTAGCTGCTGGCCTAGAAGCAGCGGTTTAGAGGCGGGGCTAGGTGATGACGTCACAACAGATTAAGTGTGTAGCAAACCGATGTACAATGTAATAAATCAATGCATTATCACAAGGATTATTGAGCGTGCATCAGGATAATAAAAGCACTTACTACCCAGAACTGAAATTGAATGTTTGTGCATTGAAAATAACATTTCAAGGTCTCAATTACTGAGATTATGAACCTATATCCACATAGAAAAATGCATGTACCAAAGTTCATGCTCAATAATCCAGATAGAAATCCAACTTCAGTCAGGGGAAGAAAAAAAAAGAGAACCCATCCAGATGACCAGACTGAACGTTGTTGGATTTTCTATAAATTCTAAATTATTTAATTGAAACTTTTATACAGCTAAAGGAAGCAGAACACTAAATAGCTGCAAAATATTAGATTAAAAAAAATCAATTTTAGGGATGGTTTAAAACAGCAAAATGGTATAAAAAGGCTAAAATTAATGAAAGATTAGCTAAAAGTTGCATAACTGTTGCTAAAAATGTAGCACAAGACGAAATTATTACTGTACATGTATATCAAATATACAGGTAATCCCCGACTTACGAGCGAGTTCCGTTACGACTATCTCGTAAGACGAAAATTCGTATGTCGGAACACGTGTTCTCGTAAGTCCGGATTTTCGGTCGTAAGTCGGAGAATTTATGCTAGTGCTACTACGAACACTCGTTTTTCATCACAAACGTTCATACTAGTTCATAATATGCTCGGAAACTTGTTTCCAAACGGTTAGCTAACACACTTTCATCTAAAAACACATAAAAGTGCTGTATTTTCTGTATGTTCTTTACAAATTTACTGTTCGTTAGTGAGCTCATAAGTCCGGAACCTTGTATGTCAATGCGCTCGTAAGTCGGGGATTACCTGTAACCGGAAAACTTTGTAAACAACTTTATTGCAACTACTGTACTGGCATTTGAAGTAATTTCTGACTGTAGTTTTGTAATTATGAAAGTAACAATTAAAAAAATAGTCATCCCTCCATTAACTTTACCTGTATCTTCCTGTCCGGGTCGCAGGAGTCACTGTGCGAGGTGTACAGGGAATAATGGATTCAAGTTCATACCTTGAAAATTAAACTTGTACAATTTCAGTTTCAAATAAGCAATGCTCATTCTAGACCAGAGGCAAATTATGTCATACTGCTTTAACTATTATATGATAAATCGTCTTGCCATGATACAAGCAAAATTGCATGATATGAAATAACTTGCATGACTCAGAACAGCAGTACATCAGCATTCAGTGACAGAATAAACAGAGTACTGTACTGTAATGTGATCTCAAAGCTCACCTATGTGAGTGGAGACATGCATGTTCGTATACGTACAGTCATCGCTGCAGTTTCCAGTAACTAAACACCCATTGTGCAGACTTTAAAACATAAATCGTTCAAAGAAATCCTGTAAAATCAAGCGCAAGTAATGATAATGTAACCAGAAAACATTTGATCACAGTTTAACGCCAATAAATAAATAAAATACCACAACGATGCAAAATAGTTTCTTTATTTTTCCTTTTCCTGTCAGTAAAAGTGTAGTTCTATTAGAAGCAGTAACATCTTAAATACAGGCGCTGGTCATGAAATTAGAATATCTCGAAAAAGTTGGTTTATTTGAGTAATTCCATTCAAAAAGTGAAACTTGTATATTGTATTGAGTCATTCCCAGCAGATCTTCCTCTGATTTTATCCTCAGTGTCCCTATTGAGTTTGTTGATTCCTACAAATATTTGGGTATCCTGGTCGATTCACATCTCTCTTTTAAACTCCATGTGGAAAACTTGGTAAAGAAACTGAAAGTTAAACTGTTTTTTTTTTCAGAAACAGATCATATCTAACTTTGAACGCTTGCTAGGAAACATCTAGTATCTGTGACTTTCCTTCCCTCCATTGATTACAGTGACATCTACATGAACGCTCCTACAAGCACCCTGCAGATGTTGTCTATCATGGTGCACTAAGATTCATAACTGGTTGTGATTATCGTACCCACCACTGGTTAACTGGACATCATTAACCTCACGCAGACTCTTCCACTGGTACATTTTCATCTTTAAATCACTTCTTGATCTGCTGCCTTCATATATCTCCTCCTACATGTCTCTACGTGAGTGCAGCTACAGCGTACGCTCTCGGGACATGATTACCTGCAGTGTTCCATCAGTGAGAACTGAGCTTGGCAAAAGGGCCTACTCCTACTCCGCTCCTGCATACTTACAAAAAGATCTCGACCTTGACCTCTAAATGGTTTTAAGAATCTGTTGGATTCCTGGCAAAAACCAATGCAGAAATGTTCCTGTTTTTGATTTTCTACATTTGCCTTATTATCTGTTTTGCTACTTTGTTTTAACTTGTTAAAAAAAATCTGTACTGTATTTCTCTCTTGTTTGTCTATTGTCGATTGTTCAAGGAAAATCTACTGTTGCTGTTGTCATCATTCTTTGTTTGTAGACAGGTCCCTCTTGTAAACGAGTCCTCGAGGCTCAATGGGATTAACCTGTTTAAATGAAGGTTGAATGAAAAATGTTCATTCATTACACACAGACTGATATATTTCAAATGTTTATTTTAAAGGTGCAGTCTGCAGTTTCTGTAGAACGCAGCACTTAGAAAAATTTTCAACAGGCAAAGCATTCTGATCCCTCCCCCTCAGAGCCATATATGGCTTTGCTCCAACTTGCTCTGCTGAAATTCAAATTCAAGCTGTTTTTATTGGCTGGTCACTGTGGTCACAGCGGGTCACTGTGGCTTTTTAGAAATGCTTTTAGTAATACCTGGAGAAGCAAGGGGACTAAAGTTTTTTCAAAGATTACTTTGTCTAACATCAGTCTGTCAGGAGATAGTGAGATAGTGACAAAGTGACGAAATATACAGTAAATATATTTTTGGAAAACTTACAGACTGCACCTTTAATGTTGATGTTTATAACTGACAACTAAAGAAAACCCCAAATTCAGAATCTCAGAAAATTAGAACATTGTGAAAAGGTTCAATATTGAAGACACCTGGTGCCACAGTCTGATTAACTCAAAACACCTGCAAAGGCCTTTAAATTGTCTCATTCTAGTTCTGTAGGAGACACAATCATGAGGAAGACTGCTGACTTGACAGGTGTCCGAAATACGACCATTCACACCTTGCACAAGGAGGGCAAGACACAAAAGGTCATTGCTAAAGAGGCTGGCTGTTCACAGAGCTCTGTGTCCAAGCACATTAACAGAGAGGTGAAGGAAACAATGTGGTAGGAAAAAAAGTGTACAAGCAAGAGGGATAACTACACCCTAGAGAGGAATGTGAAACAAAACCCTTTCCAAAATGTGGGGGAGATTCACAAAGAGTGGACTACAGCTGGAGTCAGTGCTTCAAGAACCACCACGCACGGACATATGCAAGACATGGGTTTCAGCTGTCACATTCCTTGTGTCACGCCACTCTTGAACAAGAGACGGTGTCAGAAGCGTCTCGCCTGGGGCTGCTGCTGAGTGGTTCAAAGTTACCGGTATGTTCTCTGATTAAAGTAAATTTTGCATTTGCTTCAAAAATCAAGGTCCAAGAGTCTGAAGAGAGGAGAGACAGAATCCATGTTGCTTGAGGTCCAGTGTTTCCAGAGTCTGTGATGGTTTGGTGGGGGCAATGTCATCTGCTGGTTTTGATCCACTCACGCCACGCCACGCTGCATGGCTGCAGTAATCCAGGCCAAAGGAGCCCTACTGATGCTGTACATGCTCATACTTTTCAGTTGGCCAACATTTCATTCTTTTATTGGTCTTAATATTCTAATTTTCTGAGATACTGAATTTGTGATTCTCATTAGTTGTCAGTTATAATCGTTAACATTAAATAAACAAACATTTGAAATATATCAGTCATTGTGTAATGAATGAATATAATACACAAGTTTCACTTTTTGAAGAAATTATTGAAATAAATAAACTTTTTCATGAAATAATTTTATGACCAGCACCTTTATGTGTAGACATAACGCGCCATAAAACAGCATCGTCTGCAGTAGTTAAAATATTCAACGCCTCAAATAACGTATGGTTTTTCAAACTGTGGTCGAACATGGACACATCCAAGTACTTTGTTCAGGTGCAATGAAAGTCCAGTGTCAACCCTCTGTTGTGAAACACTGCCAAGAGCTGTGGGTCAAGCTGGGAAGACGAGAATTAAGGAAACTCAAACAAAACGTCCAGCTTCCATTTACAAAATGGGACGGAACAACATCCGGTGAAGTTTTAAACCTTTTCTTTTTGTTTTTATAGAAAACTCACAATCGTATATCTTCTCATACCTGACGATTTCTGCACGCCAAAACAAGAAGAAGAGGAACCAGTGCACAAAGATGTCTCGAGGGGGAAAACGACAACAACAAAAGATCTTTTGTGACCTTGAGCCTGAGGCACGTCGTCGAAAACGCGCTGTAGTTCAAATCCCGGAGGCAAATGTCGAGGCGTCGCCGTCTGCTTTGATCAGCAAATATGCGAGGGTAAAAATTATTCATAATGAAGCAATACCTGCATGACCGCAGAGCATGCACAATTATAATAAACACTGGATGAGGAAAAACCTACAGTATAATGGATGACGTAATTAAAAAAACCTAATCATCTTAGAAAAATAAACACTACAATGGCACATGACAATAAAGGGGAAACACTAAACTTTTTATATTCTATCACAGAACCATTTAAGGGGGCGACATTAAAAAAAGTTTGTGGTCAGAATCTTAAGGAAATTGTATGGTTTTACCCACATTATGAAAGTAAAGGGCACGTGGGCAAGCAAAGGGAACAGAACAGGAACGAAGAAGAAGAAATTGGCACAGCGTCACTTAAACAACGAGGCAGACGTCTCTCTGCCACCGACTGACGATGGGCGAGAAACAACTTCTGTCCACATCTGCAACAAGTCTGATTGGAGCAACGGAGCGGGACGTCACCACGGACCTCCACCACCTCGGGCTGCCGGAAGGTCCCATTAGTTCATTTATCCTGGAATATGTAGAGGTTGTTAGTCGTGGCCACTGCGATGATGTTGTCCTGCGGGTGCCAGGCGGTGTGAAGGATTTTCTTGTTGAAGTCCAAACTGTCCACGCTGATCTCGTCCTTCTTGCGTTTGCCGCCGGTGCACACCTTGCGGGGCTTTAGGACCTGCATGGGCTTGCTGTGTTCGCGGGACGCCTCCAAGGTGATATCCCACCGGTGGCCGCGGTCGAACATCCGGAAGAAGTTGTTATAGGAGCCCGTCATCACCACACTGACAGAGGAGGCACGAGAAACAGGTCGACACGTCAAAATCAAACAGCTTGGAATAACGGCTACATGTTATAGATCGCACGCATCGATGAAGAGTCATATTGGGAGACCAGTGAACTGCGGGGAGTCGTCTTTGCAAACAGCATTTATACATACCATTAGTAGAACCACTTTGATGGAGAAACTCATTTAGCATCAGATCAAACGTGCCCTCACATGCAGCAAATTATAGTCTTAAAAATGTCTTTGTGCACGTACCTGTCGTTGCCGTTCCAGCAGCATTCGAACTTGTCAAAAATGCAGTCGTTCTCGTAGAGCGAGCACAGCTTGCTCCTCAGATACTCGTGAACCTGCGATAATGGAGCAAAGATAATGAGTCGAGGGCGAAGCCGCGACCGAAGAGTGTGCGCTGCGAGCAGCTGCGGATTCAAACCAACGTCTGAAGCTTACGTGGAGGAAAGCTTCCTCTAAGCAAACACCAGGGCAAAGAAAATCAGATTTAGGCTGTCTCCTTGTGGCTGCGTACGAGGAATTACACATTTTCACAGCGGGTTCATATTTATATTCATTTAGGGCCCGGAGATCACGAGCATCCAGTAGTTTTACGGCCTTGACCCTTACGCACAGTGATTGTTCCAGATTATCTGAATCTTTTGATGATGTTATGCACGGTTGATGATGATAACTTAAAAGTCTTTGCTATTTTACGCTGGGTAACACCATTCTGGTATTGCTGCACTATCTCTCTGTGCAACAATGGTGGAATTGGTGATCCTCTTACCATCTTGGCTTCTGAGAGACACTGACTTCTTCTTCTTCTTCTTTGGTTTTTAACGGCAGCTTGCATCCATCATTGTTGCACTACTGCCATGAGAGACACTGACATTCTGAGAAGCTCTTTTTATATCCAATCATGTTGTCAATTAGTGTTAATTGGTCTTCCAGCTGTTCGTTATATGCTCAATTTCCTTTTTCCAGCCACTTATTGCTACTTGTCCCAACTATTTTGGGATTTGTTGACACTGTGAAATTTTGAATCACATATTTTTCTTTTAAAATGTTACATTTATTCAGATTAAACTTTTGATCTGTCATCTTAGGGCTGGGCCATATCATATCGTTCCCGGTAATACCGGTAAAAAAAGCTTGCCCGGGCAAAAAAGTTATATCATGATATGCTAATTTCATGACGTAATACGTCAGGGCGCCCCACCCCCTTAAAGCTGCAGTCTGCAGTTCTGTAGTGCAGTCTGTAAGTTGTCTAAAAATATATTTTTAACATATTTCTTCACTCTGTCACCATCTCCTGACAGGCTGATGTTAGACAAAGTAATCTCTGAAAAAAAACTATAGTCCACTTGCTTCTCCAGGTGGTAAATAAGAATTTCTAAAAAGCCACAGTGACCCGCCGTTAACCAGCCAATAAAAACAGAGCTTCTCACTTCTCACGCTCGCCCCCACCCCCCCTCTCTGAGCTGCCGCTGTGGGCTGTCTCCCCCGCTCTAAGCTGTCGGTAGAAACACGCGCTGCTCAACTGTCTCTTGAGTTCCACAGTCGGTCCACGGACCAAGAGGCAGGTGATCAGAGACAGATCAGTCAGAAAAATTAATCATTCCTGCAGGAACAAATGAAGCTGAAACACCAACAAGCTTCAGGGTCAGCTGATCACCTTGTTACAAGTTCTGAAAGTTATAGCTCATTTAAAGACAACATATATTTTGTTGCATGCACTTTGAGATTTTCATTAATGAAAAGTGCGTTATAAATTGAATTCATTATTATTATTATTATTATGTTACATTTATGCTCAACAGCATCATTTTATTTAGTTGTTTTAGGAAACTACAGCTGCACTTTAGTTTTTGTGGTGGATTTTGTTGATCTATATTTTGTGCAGACTTTTTCAATCTAAATAACAGATCATTTTTATTTTTATACTTGGAGACTGAATACTTTACTAAATAAAGTAATTTCAGTAAAATTACCCCTTGTTGTTTTTTAAAATTTTATATAATACTGCAAAGCAACATGTTAAGTTAATTTTGTCAAATAAATAAATAAAAATTATATCACGAAATTTATCGTTATCGTGATAATGCTCTGAAATATCACAATATAATTTTTGAGCCATATTGCTCACCCCTATGTCATCTATGTTCTATTACGAATAAAATAGACATTGCCATCTCCACATCATTGCATTCAGTTTTTATTCACAATTTGTTTAGTGTCCCAACTATTTTGGAATCCAGTTTGTAATATACAAGTTCAGAATTGAAAAAGACTTCTGGACAGAAGTCGAAACGTTTTCTGCAACAAATAAAGTCCAGTTGATCCTGTATTGAACGCCTTTTTTGAATATACAAGTTCATCTGGATGACTCAAATTTTGCCCCTGGGATTAATAAGTACTGCAAGTAAGAAAGAATGTATGTAGTTAAGTAAGAAGTAGTAACGGAAAATATCATATTTTTCGGAGTATAGGTCACACCTTTTTATCATTTTTTTCATGGCCTGCGACCTATACTCAGGTGTAGGGATGCACCGATACCAGATTTTTGAAAACCGAGTACAAGTACAAGTACTTACATTAAAGTACTTGCTGATACCAAGTACCGATACAAGTACTAATTAATATTTTTTAAATCATTCTAATTAACTTAAACTGTTTATTTTCATTAGACACTTCAAACATAAATAAACAAAGTACATTACTATTGGTAATCTGTAAGTATGTCCAAACTTGTACAAAAAAATAAAATGTTTTACATTTGAACTCTTACAGTCAATGAAATGAAATGAAACTGGTATCGGGACCTGTAGTATCGGAGCCCTTTTATGAGTACAAGTACGAGTAAACGCACATGGTATCGGACCGATACCCGATACTGGTATCTGTATCGGTGCATCCCTACTCAGGTGCAACCTATATATGGCTTTTTATAAAATAAGCTGATTTGTAATCATTTATTAACAAAAATTAAACTGAGACACACTCTTAAAATAATGTCAGCTAACAAATATATTTTTTAAGTGTTTATCCTGCTAAAATTATTCATTTATTAAAGAAAAGTTCAGCTCAGACACATCCATCCATCCATCCATTTTCTTCCGCTTATCCGGGGTCGGGTCGCGGGGGTAGCAGCCTAAGTAGGGAGGCCCAGACTTCCCTCTCCCCAGCCACTTGGAGCAGCTCCTCTGGGGGAATCCCAAGGCGTTCCCAGGCCAGCCGAGAAACATAGTCCCTCCAGCGTATCCTGGGTCTTCCTCTGGGTCTCCTCCCGGTGGGACATGCCCGGAACACCTCACCAGGGAGGCGTCCAGGAGGCATCCTAACCAGATGCCCGAGCCACCTCAACTGGCTCCTCTCGATGTGGAGAAGCAGCGGCTCTACTCCGAGTCCCTCCCGGATGACTGAGCTTCTCACCCTATCTCTAAGGGAGAGTCCAGCCACCCTGCGGAGAAAACTCATTTCAGCCGCTTGTATCCGAGATCTTGTTCTTTCGGTCATAACCCAAAGCTCATGACCATAGATGAGGGTGGGAACGTAGATCGATCGGTAAATTGAGAGCTTTGCCTTTTGACTCAGCTCTCTCTTCACCACGACAGACCGGTACAGCGCCCGCTTCACTGCGGACGCTGCACCTATCCGCCTATCGATCTCACGCTCCAGTTTTCCCTCATTCGTGAACAAGATCCCGAGATACTTAAACTCCTCCACTTGGGGCAGGACCTCCTCCCCGACCCGGAGAGGGCATGCTACCCTTTTCCGGCTCAAGACCATGGCCTCGGATTTGGAGGAACTGATCCTCATCCCGGCCGCATCACATTCAGCTGCAAACCGCTCCAGCGAAAGCTGTAGATCACGAGCTGATGAAGCCAATAGGACCACATCATCTGCAAAAAACAGAGAAGCGATTCTAAGGCCACCAAAACGGATCCTCTCAACACCTTGGCTGCGCCTAGAAATTCTGTCCATAAAAGTTATAAACAGAATCGGTGACAAAGGGCAACCTTGGCGGAGTCCAACTCTCACCGGAAACGAGCCTGACTTACTGCCGGCAATGCGGACCAAGCTCTGACACCGGTCGTACAGGGACCTAACAGCCCATATCAATGGGCCTGGTACCCCATACTCCCGGAGTACCCCCCACAGAACCCCCCGAGGGACGCGGTCGAATGCCTTTTCCAAGTCTACAAAGCACATGTAAACTGGTTGGGCAAACTCCCACGCACCCTCCAGGACCCTGCTGAGGGTGTAGAGCTGGTCTAGTGTTCCACGACCAGGACGAAAACCACACTGCTCCTCCTGAATCCGAGGTTCGACTATCCGACGGACCCTCCTCTCCAGAACCCCTGAATAGACCTTACCAGGGAGGCTTAAGAGTGTGATCCCTCTATAGTTGGAACACACCCTACGGTCCCCCTTTTTGAATAGGGGAACCACCACCCCAGTCTGCCAATCCAAGGGAACTGCCCCCGATGTCCACGCGATATTGCAGAGTCGCGTAAGCCAACACAACCCCACAACATCCAGAGCCCTAAGGAACTCAGGACGAATCTCATCCACCCCCGGAGCCTTGCCACCGCGGAGCTTTTTAACCACCTCGGCGACCTCAGCACCAGAGATTGGAGAGCCCGATCCAAAGTCCCCAGGCTCCGCTTCCTCAGTGGAAGACGTGCCAGTAGGATTGAGGAGGTCTTCGAAGTATTCCGCCCACCGACTCACAACATCCCGAGTTGAGGTCAACAGCACGCCATCCCCACCATAAATGGTGTTGGTCGCGTACCGCTTTCCCCCCCTGAGACGCCGGATGGTGGACCAGAATCGCCTCGAAGCCGTACGGAAGTCATTCTCCATGGCCTCTCCGAACTCCTCCCACGCCCGAGTTTTTGCCTCAGCAACCACCCGAGCCGCATGCCGCTTGGACTGCCGGTACCTATCTGCTGCTTCCGGGGTCCCACAGGCCAAAAAGGCCCAATAGGACTCCTTCTTCAGCTTGACAGCATCCCTCACCGCCGGTGTCCACCACCGGGTTCGAGGGTTGCCACCACGACAGGCACCAACAACCTTGCGGCCACAACTCCGATAAGCTGCCTCGACAATAGAGGCGCGAAACATGGCCCACTCGGGCTCAATGTCCCCCGCCTCCCTCGGAACGTGTTCAAAGCTCTCCCGGAGGTGGGAGTTAAAGCTCCGTCTTACGGGAGACTCTGCCAGACGTTCCCAGCAGACCCTCACAATACGTTTGGGTCTGCCAGGTCTGACCGGCATCCTCCCCCACCATCGGAGCCAACTCACCACCAGGTAGTGGTCAGTTGACAGCTCCGCCCCTCTCTTCACCCGAGTGTCCAGGACATGCGGCCGCAGATCAGATGAGACGACAACAAAGTCGATCATTGAACTACGACCTAGGGTGTCCTGGTGCCAAGAGCACATATGGACACCCTTATGCCTGAACATGGTGTTCGTTATGGACAATCCATGACGAGCACAGAAGTCCAACAACAGAACACCACTCGGGTTCAGATCAGGGGGGCCGTTCCTCCCAACCACACCCCTCCAGGTCTCACTGTCATTGCCCACGTGAGCGTTGAAGTCCCCCAGCAGAACAAGGGAGTCCCCAGGAGGCGCACCCTCCAATACCCCCTCCAAGGACTCCAAAAAGGGTGGGTAATCTGCGCTGCCGTTCGGCGCATAGGCACAAACAACAGTCAGAGCCCGTCCCCCCACACGTAGGCGAAGGGAGGCTACCCTCTCGTTCACCGGGGTGAACCCCAACGTACAGGCACCAAGATGGGGGGCAACAAGTATGCCCACTCCTGCTCGGCGCCTCTCACCAGGGGCAACTCCAGAGTGGAAGAGTGTCCAACCCCTCTCAAGGAAACTGGTTCCAGAGCCAGAGCCATGCGTTGAGGTGAGTCCGACTATTTCTAGCCGGAACCTCTCAACCTCACACACTAGCTCAGGCTCCTTCCCCACCAGAGAGGTGACATTCCATGTCCCAATGGCCAGCTTCTGTAGCCGAGGATCAGACCGCCAGGGTCCCCGCCCTCGGCCACCACCCATTCCACAATGCACCCGACCCCTTTGGCCCCTCCCACAGGTGGTGAGCCTATGGGAAGGGGGACCCTTCCCATAGGCTGTGCTCAGACACATATTTGCATGTGCTCAGACACATATTTGCTATAATTTTTTATCAAACAATTAATTGTTTTTAAGTGTTAATCTTCTTAAAAGCCTTGCTGTGCGCTCCTGTGGAAGAGACATTTGCAGCAGAGCTAAACACGGTCCACATTTTGACTCAGGTGCAACCTATATATGGATTTTTCAAATTCTTTGGCAATAATTGGATGGTGCGACCTATACTCAGGTGCGACCTATATATGGATTTTCAAATTCTTTGGCAATAATTGGATGGTGCGACCTATACCCGGGTGCGACCTATACTCTAAAAAATACGGTAAGTGAATAAGTAAGAAGTGCCAAAGTTCATGCTCAATAATCCAGGTATAAAATCCAACAATGTTCAGTCAGGTGATCTGGACAGTTTCTTTTTTGGCCGCGACGTTTCGTCCTTCATCCAAAGGACTTCATCAAACTGATTCCCACAGACAGCATACACCATGGTGGATTAAGAAGCACTGTATTTTTTGGCCTACAAGTCACTTTTTTTGCATAATTTACATGCCCTGTGACTTATATGCCAAAGCGACGCATTTATGGATTTTTCCCCCCCATATTTATAAACTGATTTTTGGCTGAGATATGACCGTTTTCATTCATTCTGACTGAAAATATTGAACACTACTATTTTCAGTAGATGGCACTCAAGCAGTATGGCATGCCGTTGTGTCATGTAATAAGTAAGTGTCTATTAATGACCCAATCGGCTTGCCATAGCCTGCCACCTTTGCCCAGCTCGCCTAGACAAACGTCATTTTGCTGCGCCGCCCTGGACAAATGCAGCCGATTTAACCATTGAAGTGCATTTATTAAGTAAACGTTAGACGGAGTCACACCTTTACTATAATTTAGAGCAAACAAATAATTGTTTTTAAATGTTAATCGTGTTTAAGTCCTCCCACGCATGCTCCCACAGCTGCCATTTGATTTTTGGCACCACACCAGCCCACATTTTGGGTCGTCAGCGGTGGCACGCAACAAACGAGATGTGTCAGCGGTGACGCATAATAGATGCGACATATACGGCGAAGCAACGGTTACAGCGGAAAATACGGTAAGTAGTAAGCAAGTAGTAACCATCCATCTGACACCATACTGGATCAGTCGAGGCCCGGCTTAACGACCGCCACAGGTGCTGTTGTCAAACCGGGTGCCGGTGGAAATTGTGCTACAAAGACCACGAGAAGGGAAACGTGTCAGGAGACAGAGGGAGAAGAGTAAAGTCAAGAATGTAGAAGAAGTCTGTGCGCGACTCAAGGTAAAACTTTGGCCTTGTTGAAAAGTCTCGCAAAAAATATGCAAAAGATTAAATACCGGTAGTCCCAGGGACTGAAGCTTAGAAAAAATTTGGGCTGAAAATTTTCTACACGTAGGTTACCCAAGCATCCTCGCCAGAGTTTAACTATTTAGTGTTGATCAGTTTGCATGAAGTTCATAACATCTGCACTTTTTTTTGTGGTCCTTCTCACCTGAAACGTCTCCACTGGTCGGTTCTCCATGTTCAGGTCCCAAATCTTCACAGACAAGTAGTCTCTGGTCATCATGTAACGTCCACTGTGACTAAACTTAACGTCTGAGATCGACGATATGATCTCGGAGAAGAAGGAGCGGTTACTGGGATTTTCTGGCTCCTCAAACACTGGACAAGTCAGAGCAGAAAGATACGATAATTGAGCTGAAGAACTTTCTAAAAGCCTTTCATAATTAACCCTTTAATCTCCCCGTTCAGGCTGAGGAGCACTGATCTTACACTTGGAGTGCTTGTCGCAGAGAGCTGAAGCTCTCATGTCGCAGAGACGGATGGTTCCCTTGCTGCTGCTGTAGACGAAGGTGTTACACTGGTGAGGATGAAACTCTCCCGCTGTGATCACCTCCGTTAGCTCCTCCATGTTGGCTGGTTTAATGTCAACAATATCTAAAGAGCACAGTTAGGGAGGAGCAACAGTCACATAGAGATAAATCCAATTACAGGTAGTCCCCGATTTACGAGCGCTCTAACATACGAGGTTCCGGACTTACGAGCTGGCGAACGAGCAGTAATTTGTAAAGAACATACAAAAAATACAGCACTTTTATGTGTTTTTAGATGAAAGTGTGTTAGCTAACCGTTTGGAAACAAGTTTCTGAGCATGTTTATGAACTAGTATGAACATTTGTGATGAAAAACGAGTGTTCGTAGTAGCGCTAGCATAAATTTTCCGACTTACGACCGAAAATCCGGACTTACGAGAACACGTGTTTCGTGTTCCGACGTACGAGATTTTCATCTTACGAGATACTCGTAGTAACGGAACTCGCTCGTAAGTCAGGGACTACCTGTATTTGATTGTGTGAATACCACTTAGGCATTCACACTACAGTGATTCCGTTTATTGTGATTCCGTACGTTTTTCAGCATCCTACTCCTTCTACAATTTTTGTGCTATTTCAACAATTCCTATATCAAAATGTTCAGCACGTTTAGGAGAATCCAGCTATGACTTTTGGTATTGGTGCAACTTTAGCTTTTTGAAATATTTAGCCATTTCTGTCATTTTTATCCCATTGAAAATGAATGGAGCTTATGAAAAGGAATAGAGCTTATTTTACATCCTTGATATCTTTAGATCTCTTTACAATATTTACTACGGTACTCATTTCACATTTTGGACCAGCTCAGCTTCCTTCAGCTTCCTTGTACATTTAAAAAATATATTTCAGCTACTTTCAGCTGATTTAAGCTGTTTCTTCAACTGCTTTGTGCTCTTTTCAGCTTTATTCAGCTTACCGGTACTTCAACATTTTTGTACTTCTACTAACTTGTTTCTGCTAATTTCAGATCATTATGCTTCTTTCAGCTAATTTTTTGAAGATTCAGATATTTCTGCTATTTCAGCTACTATTTAGCGGTTTTATGCCAATTTCAGCTTTTTCAGCTACAGTGTATTTCCACTTTTTTTTTATCAATCCAACCTTTTTCAGCCTAATTCAGCAAAACCATGCTCTACCCACTTCCTTCTGGTAATTTAAGATTATTTCGGCTTGTTTTAGCTATTGTTCAGCAGTTTTTGACCAATTTCAGCTTTTTTTCAGATAATTTCAACTTTATTTTGCTTATTTCTGCTCATTTCAGATATTTCATATTATTCACAATTATGCTCTTTACGATTCCTTCAGCTAATTTAAGCTTATTTCTGCTATTTTAGATAATACCGGTATTCAGTTGTTTATGCTGTCTTAAGCTTTTTTCAGATAATTTCCACTTTTTTGGCTTATTTCAGATTGTTTCAGATTTCTGATTGTTTCAGATATTTCAGATTATTCACAATTATGCACTTTCTGCTTCCTTCTGCTAATTTAAGCTTATTTCTGCTATTTTAGATAATATTCAGCCTTTTTTTGCTAATTCTTGAACAAATGGCATTCACACATGCATTTTCGCAGGAAATGCAATTTCTCTAGTTGATCTTTATTTTACTGAATGCTCCGATGAACTAAAAGCCGTGTGGGCTGAAGGATACTGAAGCTGCGGTCTGTGATCTCCAGGTGCCAGAGGTTGACGCGGAGGTCGTCTGCAATGCTCCGATGAACTAAAAGCCGTGTGGGCTGAAGGATACTGAAGCTGCGGTCTGTGATCTCCAGGTGCCAGAGGTTGACGCGGAGGTCGTCTGCAGACAGGTAGGTCTCGTTGTCGCTGTTAACAGAGATGGAGTTGACGTGGTAGGTGTGAGCGTTGGCAAACACCCTCCGAGGGCTGGCCTCCACCATGAGGTCCATAGGGATTAAAACTGGTACCTGTGGCAATTTTTTTTTAAAAGCTCTGAAATATGACAAAACACTTTTCTCTTCATAAACCAAAACATAGAGCAAGTCTAGGAGCTTTCTGTGAGCTAAAACTGAATAAAAATACTGCACCCATTTTATTTAAAAAGCTTATAAGTCGTTTTTCAGATTATATATTAAAAATTAGAAATTCTTGTGGATTATAATTTAACTGGTGAGATTAATGCTAACATTGAAGTATAATAAAACTTCCATTTCATGAAGCTGGCGTGGCTGACCTGTAGTGACGTGATAGAGTTGGGATCTTTGTATCGTCCATCGTCCTCCTTCAGGTTGTAGCCCTCTGGTCTCTTGTCTCGTTCACTGATTTTCCACAGTTTTATAGTTTTATCTGAGTGTCAAAAAAACGGCTGCATTAGTGTACAAACACAAACAGTACAGGAATTTCAGAATAAAAATAATTTTTTTTAACAAAAATTTAACAATAAACACAGGAAATGTCATCTTGGGGTTTTACACAAAAGGTAAACACGCCTGATCCAAAATTAAATACATACAGCTTAGAGCATTCGAGCCATAATTTAAATTAATAGAGTCAGATTTACAGAAGACCCTATACAATCATCCATCCATCCATCCATTTTCTTCCGCTTATCCGGGGTCGGGTCGCGGGGGTAGCAGCCTAAGTAGGGAGGCCCAGACTTCCCTCTCCCCAGCCACTTGGAGCAGCTCCTCTGGGGGAATCCCAAGGCGTTCCCAGGCCAGCCGAGAAACATAGTCCCTCCAGCGTATCCTGGGTCTTCCTCTGGGTCTCCTCCCGGTGGGACATGCCCGGAACACCTCACCAGGGAGGCGTCCAGGAGGCATCCTAACCAGATGCCCGAGCCACCTCAACTGGCTCCTCTCGATGTGGAGAAGCAGCGGCTCTACTCCGAGTCCCTCCCGGATGACTGAGCTTCTCACCCTATCTCTAAGGGAGAGTCCAGCCACCCTGCGGAGAAAACTCATTTCAGCCGCTTGTATCCGAGATCTTGTTCTTTCGGTCATAACCCAAAGCTCATGACCATAGATGAGGGTGGGAACGTAGATCGATCGGTAAATTGAGAGCTTTGCCTTTTGACTCAGCTCTCTCTTCACCACGACAGACCGGTACAGCGCCCGCTTCACTGCGGACGCTGCACCTATCCGCCTATCGATCTCACGCTCCAGTTTTCCCTCATTCGTGAACAAGATCCCGAGATACTTAAACTCCTCCACTTGGGGCAGGACCTCCTCCCCGACCCGGAGAGGGCACGCTACCCTTTTCCGGCTCAAGACCATGGCCTCGGATTTGGAGGAACTGATCCTCATCCCGGCCGCATCGCATTCAGCTGCAAACCGCTCCAGTGAAAGCTGTAGATCACGAGCTGATGAAGCCAATAGGACCACATCATCTGCAAAAAACAGAGAAGCGATTCTAAGGCCACCAAAACGGATCCTCTCAACACCTTGGCTGCGCCTAGAAATTCTGTCCATAAAAGTTATAAACAGAATCGGTGACAAAGGGCAACCTTGGCGGAGTCCAACTCTCACCGGAAACGAGCCTGACTTACTGCCGGCAATGCGGACCAAGCTCTGACACCGGTCGTACAGGGACCTAACAGCCCATATCAAAGGGCCTGGTACCCCATACTCCCGGAGTACCCGCCACAGAACCCCCCGAGGGACGCGGTCGAATGCCTTTTCCAAGTCTACAAAGCACATGTAAACTGGTTGGGCAAACTCCCACGCACCCTCCAGGACCCTGTTGAGGGTGTAGAGCTGGTCTAGTGTTCCACGACCAGGACGAAAACCACACTGCTCCTCCTGAATCCGAGGTTCGACTATCCGACGGACCCTCCTCTCCAGAACCCCTGAATAGACCTTACCAGGGAGGCTTAAGAGTGTGATCCCTCTATAGTTGGAACACACCCTACGGTCCCCCTTTTTGAATAGGGGAACCACCACCCCAGTCTGCCAATCCAAGGGAACTGCCCCCGATGTCCACGCGATATTGCAGAGTCGCGTAAGCCAACACAACCCCACAACATCCAGAGCCCTAAGGAACTCAGGACGAATCTCATCCACCCCCGGAGCCTTGCCACCGCGGAGCTTTTTAACCACCTCGGCGACCTCCGCACCAGAGATTGGAGAGCCCGATCCAAAGTCCCCAGGCTCCGCTTCCTCAGTGGAAGACGTGCCAGTAGGATTGAGGAGGTCTTCGAAGTATTCCGCCCACCGACTCACAACATCCCGAGTTGAGGTCAACAGCACGCCATCCCCACCATAAATGGTGTTGGTCGCGTACCGCTTTCCCCCCCTGAGACGCCGGATGGTGGACCAGAATCGCCTCGAAGCCGTACGGAAGTCATTCTCCATGGCCTCTCCGAACTCCTCCCACGCCCGAGTTTTTGCCTCAGCAACCACCCGAGCCGCATGCCGCTTGGACTGCCGGTACCTATCTGCTGCTTCCGGGGTCCCACAGGCCAAAAAGGCCCAATAGGACTCCTTCTTCAGCTTGACAGCATCCCTCACCGCCGGTGTCCACCACCGGGTTCGAGGGTTGCCACCACGACAGGCACCAACAACCTTGCGGCCACAACTCCGATAAGCTGCCTCGACAATAGAGGCGCGAAACATGGCCCACTCGGGCTCAATGTCCCCCGCCTCCCTCGGAACGTGTTCAAAGCTCTCCCGGAGGTGGGAGTTAAAGCTCCGTCTTACGGGAGACTCTGCCAGACGTTCCCAACAGACCCTCACAATACGTTTGGGTCTGCCAGGTCTGACCGGCATCCTCCCCCACCATCGGAGCCAACTCACCACCAGGTAGTGGTCAGTTGACAGCTCCGCCCCTCTCTTCACCCGAGTGTCCAGGACATGCGGCCGCAGATCAGATGAGACGACAACAAAGTCGATCATTGAACTACGACCTAGGGTGTCCTGGTGCCAAGAGCACATATGGACACCCTTATGCCTGAACATGGTGTTCGTTATGGACAATCCATGACGAGCACAGAAGTCCAACAACAGAACACCACTCGGGTTCAGATCAGGGGGGCCGTTCCTCCCAACCACACCCCTCCAGGTCTCACTGTCATTGCCCACGTGAGCGTTGAAGTCCCCCAGCAGAACAAGGGAGTCCCCAGGAGGCGCACCCTCCAATACCCCCTCCAAGGACTCCAAAAAGGGTGGGTAATCTGCGCTGCCGTTCGGCGCATAGGCACAAACAACAGTCAGAGCCCGTCCCCCCACACGTAGGCGAAGGGAGGCTACCCTCTCGTTCACCGGGGTGAACCCCAACGTACAGGCACCGAGATGGGGGGCAACAAGTATGCCCACTCCTGCTCGGCGCCTCTCACCAGGGGCAACTCCAGAGTGGAAGAGTGTCCAACCCCTCTCAAGGAAACTGGTTCCAGAGCCAGAGCCATGCGTTGAGGTGAGTCCGACTATTTCTAGCCGGAACCTCTCAACCTCACACACTAGCTCAGGCTCCTTCCCCACCAGAGAGGTGACATTCCATGTCCCAATGGCCAGCTTCTGTAGCCGAGGATCAGACCGCCAGGGTCCCCGCCCTCGGCCACCACCCATTCCACAATGCACCCGACCCCTTTGGCCCCTCCCACAGGTGGTGAGCCTATGGGAAGGGGGACCCACGTCTCCTCTTCGGGCTGTGCCCGGCCGAGCTCCATGGGTGAAAGCCCGGCCACCAGGCGCTCGCCAACGTGCCCCTCCTCCGGGCCTGGCTCCAGAGTGGGGCCCCGGTGACCCGCGTCCGGGCGAGGGAACATTGTTTCCATTTATATTACTCATCCAGGGTATATGCAGGAATAATGAAGTTAATTTCAATACCTTTTCAAGACTTTTTAAAGACCTTCCAAAATAAATTCAAGACCTTATCGTCACTTTGTTTTATTAAGCAACAAATCTTTGATTTTGTTTCATTCTGTTCTGTCTTCAGCAACTATACAGAATGGACGGTCCACTTGTCACAGATTTACAAAACTGCTGTTGTTTAAATTACTGTAAATCTGTGAATCTCAAACCTACAACAGAACTGAGATACAGTGGAAAGAAAAAAGTTCAAAAGAAGAAACTGAACCACGACTAGGTTTAAGAAAATATAGCTTAGGTTACAACAAGACTCGTAGCTATTTTAAAGTAACTTGGTTGAACAATGGCGAATAAGAAATAAACACGGTTATTCTCGGCGACAGGCCTCAGCCATTCTTGAAAATCAGGCATCTCCAGCCACTTTGCCTCTATACCAACATCAACTACCTCATACATATACTGTGTACATTAACTCATATGCTGCTTTGCCACTCTTTGCAAATGTCAATGCTAGAACCTTCAGTTTATTTTATAGATATACTTTTTATACTTTTTATACTACTATGCAAAAACTCAGGACAGTATTACACTTTTATTATTTCATTTTATGCTTATGTTCATTAAATGTTTAGTGTTTTAGTGTTGGTGTAAATTTTCATACTTTTATACTACTATGCAAAAACTCAGGACAGTGTTACACTTTTACTATTTTATGCTTATGTTTATTAAATGTTTCAGTGTTTTAGTGTTTAAATGGTTACTGTTGCACCGAGGGACTGAGAGAAACGCAATTTCAATCCTGTGTATGTCCTGTACATATTGCAGTTCTGACAATAAAGTTGACTTTGACTTTGTTCTCACGGTCTCGCGGCAACTTACTCAAACACACAAGCTCAACTTGGAGATAAAGCAGCCGTGCATGCGCACAAGATAGGCCTAGCCGTAAAGGCTGTTGTAACCTGACACTCTAAATTTGTGCGAAGCAGTTTCCGAATCATCCGCGGTGAGGAAAACAAATATTAGTCATACATACTTTTTGCTGTCAAATTATTTAAAGGTAGAATAACAGCAAAAAAAATAATACCTCATCAAATCGCTTTCAAGACTTTTTAATACTTTTCAAGACCCTTAATTTTCCCAAAATTGATTTATCAACTTTTAATAACTTTCAAGACCCTGCATATACTCTGTCATCATAAGGGGTCTTGTGGGCTGCGCTTTGTCTGGTCCCTCACCTAGGACCTGTCTGCCTTGGGTGACCCTACTAGGGGCATAAAGCCCCTGACAGCATAGCTCCTAGGATCATTGGGACACTCAAACCCCTCCACCACGGTAAGGTGGCAGCCCAGGGAGGGGCCCTATACAATCAATTTAACTAAATTCATGTCAGCTCTTTATGTAGTGCTGCCTCAACAGTGCTACACAAGAACAGTATTTAAATGTGCATCTTCAACAGAGCTGGAAGTGATCATTTTCAACGCACGGCAGTTCAAACATGAACAATTTTTGTTCAATATAAAAATTAGAGCCTGACTGATATATCAGTGGAGGGCTGATATTTGAGGCGGATATAGGCGTTTGAGGACATATTGGTATCAGTGATAATTGTCCCATTGTGCGCCAGTATAAACACTTGTAATTTCCACCCCTAAAATACTGCAAACCAGACCTATTTGTACAATGTATCCAGCAGAGGGTGCATGAAGACAACTTTCAAGTCATGGCTGTTCACTTAAGTTTCACTTTCGGCACAGCCGAAGCAGCGAGCAATACTGTGTAGCGTACAGTATTTTGCTGAACAGAGCATGGCAAGTTTATTTTAACTTCAGTGTTTCCCCTGTCATTATACAAGCAGAGTGTCCCGCCCTGCCAACAGAACCAAGCACCCTGCTTACCGACCCTCTCCACTCCCCATTCAACAACTGCTTGCAGCAATACAGACTAACAAGCTACAAAGGGCGCTCAGTTTCCCTCATGAAGCAAAAAAAATTGTTTAGCCAGTATATCTGTTATCAGCATGTTATCATTCAACACTTGCTCTTCTCAAGGGCGGACGTCTCCTCTCGGTCTCCGCTTTGCTTTTGCTTTGTCTTGTCTGTGAAACTGTCTGAGAGCCTCTCTTCTACAAAATCTTCTGAATCATAACTATGGACTTCAATTTGGTCAGTTGGTCCCTCAACACAACTGATAACATTTCTTCAACAAGAAGACAGGCTGTAGGCGAGCCGATTTGCCCTGTTGGCATGCACACAGCTGGATATCTCATCGACTTGGAAGACTTGATGATGTGTCTATCTCTGCTGTCATCTGTGGATCTTAAGGACACATATTTAATTGGATTTATGATAACTGGTTCCTGCTTTTTGGATTTGGCTGGTTCCTGGTCTATCAACACACAAAGGAAGACGTCGGCAGCAAATCTGGACCTGGTCAGGCTGCCTGCCTTACATGATGGCTTGGTTCATGTCTCGAAGAAACCAGACTTTTGGCTGAATGGATTAGATCTCGGGGATTTTCTCAGGCACGTTCCATTGGTGTGGTCATTTTAATTTGGACATTTTCGGAAGCGAGTGGACCGACACAGACTGAAGGTAGATGTCATTAAAGTTCTGCCTGTTCCCAAAACAATCGTGTTTATCTGAAATTTGGCTCCCTGACTGGCCTTGACAGGCCGTCTCATCTCAACACGCCTGCAGAAGTTTTGTAAACCTGACGCTCTCACCCATTCCAAACCTTCTACTGAGGAATTCTACTTTTTTGACCTTCAGAGGTCAAAAATGTGTTAGGATTTTTTTTGTCTCCAAACCTTATGTGTCATTTTTCACCACTTTTATTGTCTGTCCAACAGACCTCACTTGTAAATGAGTCTTGGAGGCTCAATGTGACTTATCTGTTTAAATAAAGGTTGAATGAATTAGTCTTCCCTCCCAATATCGGTATCTGTCAATAGCCAAATTTTCCATATCGGCTGAGCTCTAATAACTATGTCTGTTATTTAACATTAAAGTCCTGTTCTCGGACCAATTTTGTGAAACGTGTCGAACAAGCAGCACTTTCTGCGCTGAAAGCCAGTTTTATGAAGTACCTCGGCTTGTATGAAGTCAAAGGCAAGTCGTGTGCACGTTTCCACCTGAAGGGTGCCACTGCTGAAGACATTAAACATTATCTCACTGGGCTGTAACTGCTGGTGGCTAGTTGGTGATAGGGCTGGACGATTAATCGCATTTGCGATAATCTCGCGATATGTTTAAACACGATTCTTTAATCGCACAGGCTGCGATTTGACTGGTCACGTGACTTGGGAGTGAGCCGAGCGGAGCAACCGAGCAGGCAGGGAGGGAGCGAAGTCAACACAGCGCACTCCAACACAATGGCTTCAGGCTCGACAGAAGTCATAAAAGTTAAAAATTTGGGTAAGTTAACCCATGTAAACCTGTATCTGATCTAATGGTGTAGTCACACCAAGCAGCGTTTCGACCTCCAAAGCGTCCAGTTTACATGTAAAGTGGACGCGCTTCCAGGCACCTCCTGGCGTCTGGCGTCAGGTCGGGTGCGTGTTGAGCGTGCTGAGAAGCGTTTTTCCGTGCACGTGAACTGGCTTCCGCCTCCAAACCGAGCATTCAACATGCTGAAGATTTCGCGGTTCAAACTTTCAAACGCCGCTCAACTCTACCCGATTGGTTGGTGTGTCAACCAATCAGGGAGAGTCGGGGGAGAAGAGAGGGGGTCAGGGGGAGAGTCCCTATGTGACGCGGAAACGAGGGTGCGCGCGCACTATGTGACGTATTGTTTTTGGGACACAGAAAAGACCCGCGAGGTCGTGGACTATGGAAGAGAAACTCATTGTAGCTGTGTGTTCGCGACAATTCCTTCACGACCAGTCAAGTCTGCTCGACAGAGACGGAAATAAAAGGCTCCTCGCCTGGCGGAGTGCAGTGACTCTGTGCGCAGGACTCTGTATACCGGTAAGCTCCTCCCACACCCCGCCGCCACGACGCCGCAGCCACGAAGCCGCCGCAACACTACAGTTTGGACAACACTGGGTAGCGCGTCCACTTGCGTGCATGAGGAGCTTTTTGGAGGTTGAAAAGCTGCTCGGTGTAACCACACCATTAGAGGCTAAAACACAGAGACAGCGGGAGATAAACAGAGCGAGCTGGTCATGTGACAGGCCTGTTTTGGGCGGTGTTAGCAGCTAGCTCAGCAAGCTAACGTTCTGCATGAAAAAGCACATTCATTATCTGATTTTAAAAAACTGTTTTGTCATTAGTGATAAGAATTAATACAGAACCAGTAACACACACGTTTCGCGCAAGCTGATTTAAAAAAAAAAAACTAGCAGGTTTTAATGATTGTTAGCTTAGCTTTAGCATAGCTATTTTGATGAGGTGGTGCAATTTCTCATTATGTGTACTGTATTACCAAACCTGGTCGTGATGTCACGACTATTATACTATCCTTTTTATTGTCCGTTTTAAATTAAAATGTTAATTATTATGTTCAGTAATGTGAAGCTATTTAGTCATCACGTTTTGCATCCACTTAACGTTGACAAACTGGGAAAAGCTAAAACCTGTACAGTACAGTTCATTGTTTTTAACTAACAAAGTGAGAAGATTTTTCAGGTCCTCAATTTTTGCACGTGTGTGAGTGAGAATAGAGGATGTGAATGTGTGTATTTATTTTTTTATTTTGTATTACAGGACATGCACTAAAGGATGACAGAGTGTCAAGAGCAATAGACCTGTGCAAGAAGCTGGTGGGACACTTCTCCCACAGTTGGAAGAAGAAGGCAGCAATGACTGAAGAGGGAGCTCAAACTTTCTGAACACAGCCTCATCACTGAATGTCCAACAAGATGGGGATCCAAAGAAATGATGATTGCCAGGGTGCTAGAGCAGCTCAAAGCCATTTCTCAGGTGTTGTCAGGTGACCGTTATGCACGCTCCCTTATCCCAACCTGGCAGGTTATTGAGGTGTTGGAGTCTGTTCACAAGGCTCTGCATCCTGCTGTTACTGAGTGACTATAATGTTTACATTATTGTTCCAAGAGTTTTTTTTATTTTTTTATCTAAAACATTTAATAAGAACAGATACTAGTTTATTTTGTGTTCACTGAGTTTGAATTCCCAGAACGAGTTGGTTAAAGCAGATTCTCTTTGTTTTTTGCACTTTATTTTTTATGATGTTACTGGCTGGAAAGCAGTAAGTTTAATTTTTTATATCTAATTTTTTATATTTATTTATTAACTGTCATGTGAAGTTCAGACAGTAGTTAGGAAGTTCACTTAACTTGTTTACTATTGTGTTTATGAAACAAGAAAAAATAGAAATGGTGAAAAGAAAAGTCATACATTTGCTTGCTTTATTGTAATATCTGCTTTAAATAAATCTGACATTGTTTATTATAAAACAGATTGATTTATTGCTTCTGTTTGTTGAAAAATACTTAAGGTATTAAAAAAATAATCGCAATTTATAGAATTTTTTTTCGCAATTAGATTATTTTCCAAAATCGTTCAGCCCTAGTTGGTGAACAGTATTGGTGAGGGAGTTTCCAGAAGGTCTCTAAACTTTTGCAGCATGATGTGTTGTGGGCAATAAGACAATGTGTTCGGTATAGAACAAGTCGTGAACACAAATACAGTATAGGTTTGTTAAAAAAATCGTCTGAATAGCTTACTCCATTACAATCATTCAGTAGTTGGTAAACTGCAATATTGAGTCTCCCTTTGGAACCATTCTACGTCAAAGAAACTAACACAACCATCCCAAAACTCTACACAACAGGAGAAAAAGCAGCCAGAGAAGCACTAAAGAATGGAGGTAAGAGAACGTTAGGTTCAGAATCTGTTGGAATCCTGGCAAAAACCAATGCAGATCTGTTCCTGTCTTTGATTTTATACGTCTACCTTATAATGTTTTGCTAGTTTTTTGATACTTTGTTAAAAAAAAAAAAAAAAAAACTTTCTTTTGTTTTTTTCTCTCTTTTGTTTTCTATTGTTTATTGTTTGTTTGTTTATTGTTTATTGTTTAAGGAAATTCTACCACTGCTGTTCATTGTTCTTTAGTTTTAGCAGGTCGCTTTCGTAAATGAGCCCTTGAGGTTCAAAAGATTTACCTGACTAAATAAAGGTTGAATGAAAAAAAAAAAAGGTTACTGGTTCTTTGATACAGTGAGGTGTTTCACTATAGGAAATGCGCCAGCATGACCAATTATGGAAACTCAGATGACATCACGTCTGTCAGAGACAGACAGGTTGAGCCATGCTCAGGGATCCGCCCCCATCATGATACCATGGCAAACCGACCAGCTCCTACTCATTCTGGGACAGGTTCTAACACCCTGAAGCCAACAGCTATCCTGAACCCTGACTTAAAGGGCTCCAACGTTCCAGCATCCAGTATTGCATGAACTTGGGATGGCTGAGCCACATTCAGCATGTAAAAGTACACAAACACATGTGGTGTAGCCAAGCTAGCTGCCACACAAACATCTTGGACAGATACCCCTCGAAACAGGGTCCATCATGTGGCCATGCTCCTAATAGAATGGTCTTTTAGATAAATCAGAGGCTCTGTACCTCTACACCTGTGACAGACACTAACTAGTTGTCTCCAGAATCCAGTGGGCCAGCCTCTGGCATGATACCAGTTTACCTTTACAAGCCGTAGCCCATGAAACGAACAGTCTGACTTTCTGAAGCCAGCTGTCCTGTTAGCATACATTCAACCTTGGTAGGATCTGGGGAGTGGGCTAGTGGCTCGTCCTGTTCGGGCAGTCCTGGGGACTCTGGGCTCGGGGTCCTTCCTGGGGTCTTGGGCTTTGATCGCTCCTTCGTCTGCCTCGGGCTTTGGGGGGACGGATCTCTGATGCTTCACAGTCGCTACTAAATGTTCTATTGGAGGAACCTTATACACTTATGCATGCTCACAACCACACACAAATGGATGCAGGGATGTATATATAGATATATGCAGATATGTAGATGGGTATATAAATGAATATAAAAGTATATGTATGTATACTACTGTATATATATATTTGTAGATATGTAGATGGGTATATATATAAATGAATATAAAAGTATATGTATGTATACTACTGTATATATATATTTGTAGATATGGGTATGTGTATTTATAGAATTCTACTGCAAGCTCATGAATATTACAAGCCCAAAACCAGAAAAGTTGGCACGTTGTGCAAATCGCAAATAAAAACAGAATACAATGACTTGCAAATCTTTTTCAACCCATATTCAACTGAATAGAATGCAAAGACAATATATTTAATGTTCGAACGGAGAAACTTTATTTTGTTTTGCAAATAACCATTAACTTAGAATTCAATGGCAGCAACACATTGCAAAAAAGTTGGCACAGGGACATATTTACCACTGTGTTACATCGCCTTTCCTTTTAACAACACTCAGTAAACGTTTGGGAACTGAGGAGACCAATTTTTGAAGCTTTTCAGGTGGAATTCTTCCCCATTCTTGCTTGATGTACAGCTTAAGTTGTTCAACAGTCCGGGGTCTCCGTTGTCGTATTTTACGTTTCATAATGCGCCACACATTTTCAATGGGGGACAGGTCTGGACTGCAGGCAGGCCAGGGGAGGACCCGCACTCTTTTGCTACGAAGCCACGCTGTTGTAACACGTGCAGAATGTGGCTTGGCATTGTCTTGCTGAAATAAGCTGGGGCGTCCATGAAAAAGACGTCGCTTGGATGGCAGCATATGTTGCTCCAAAACCTGTATGTACCTTTCAGCATTAATGGTGCCTTCACAGATGTGTAAGTTACCCATGCCTTGGGCACTAATGCACCCCCATACCATCACAGATGCTGGCTTTTGAACTTTGCGCCTATAACAGTCCTGATGGTTCTTTTCCTCTTTGGTCCGTAAGACACGACGTCCACAGTTTCCAAAGACAATTTGAAATGTGGACTCATCAGACCACAGAACACTTTTCCACTTTGCATCAGTCCATCTCAGATGAGCTCGGGCCCAGCAAAGCCGGCGGCGTTTCTGGATCTTGTTGATGAATGGCTTTTGCTTTGCATAGTAGAGCTTTAACTTGCACTTACAGATGTAGCGACGAACTGTAGTTACTGACAGTGGTTTTCTGAAGTATTCCTGAGCCCATGTGGTGATATCTTTTACACACTGATGTCGGTTTTTGATGCAGTACCGCCTGAGGGATCGAAGGTCACGGGCATTCAATGTTGGTTTTCGGCCTTGCCCCTTACGTGTAGTGATTTCTCCAGATTCTCTGAACCTTTTGATGATATTACGGACCGTAGATGGTGAAATTCCTAAATTCCTTGCAATAGCTCGTTGAGAAAAGTTGTTCTTGAACTGTTCGACAATTTGCCCACGCATTTGTTCACAGAGTGGTGACCCTCGCCCCATCCTTCTATGTGGATGACTGAGCATGTCAAGGAAGCTGCTTTTATACCCAATCATGGCACCCACCTGTTCCCAATTTGCATGTTCACCTGTGGGATATTCCAAATAAGTGTTTGATGAGCATTCCTCAAATTTCTCTGTCTTCTTTGTCACTTGTGCCAGCTTTTTTGAAACATGTTGCAGGCATCAAATTCCAAATGAGCTAATAATTGCAAAAAATAACAAAGTTTACCAGTTCGAACGTTAAGTATGTGGTCTTTGCAGTGTGTTCAATTGAATATAGGTTGAAAAAGATTTGCAAGTCATTGTATTCTGTTTTTATTTGCGATTTCCACAACGTGCCAACTTTTCTGGTTTTGGGCTTGTATTAGTCTTTATGCATGTATGTTCCATTGTTGTGTTCTGTCATGTGCTTTGCAGGATTGTGGAAGGAGGTTGGGTGCGTTTGCCTTGTGCTCTTTTGGTTGATAATTGTTGACTTGTTGTCTTACTTTCTCTTTTCTTTCTTTCTCTCTTAAAAAAATAAAATAAAATATTGGAGTGAGAGGATGGCTAAAAGGTGTGAAGGGAGGCCATCTATAAATGGAAAAAAGAAAAAAGAAAGAAAAAAGCATACATTCAACCTTTATTTAGGCAGGTTAATCCCATTGAGCCTCGAGGACTCATTTACAAGAGAGACTTCAGTGTCCACATAGGACGCAGAGAAGGCAAGGCTTTGCTCCTCTTCAGAAGAGTATGGAGGTGGGTGTAAAACTAACAGCTCCACTGCATATTTGCACAGAATCCATCCCCTTAGGCACAAGAGCTGGATTGGGCCTCAGACACTCCTTTAAGAGCCATCATGCATGTCTGAGATACCGGTAAATGGCGGTAGGAGCATAGTTTCAGTGATGTGACCCATCGTTGGAAATACTTCCTTAGAAGCCCTAGTTCCACCACAGTAATTACTGAGGCCATTAGCCCGAGGAGCAGCAGACACAGTCTGAATGAAACGACACTCCCTACCTGGAAACATGCGATACACTGGGAGAAAGATGCAATCTCACAGTGTCTATTTTGAGAAGCAAATAAGCTGTACATTGTTTGGATACCAAGCAGCGTTTTGTTCAGTTTATTCTGAACCCCAGGTCTGTTCGATGTTTTATCGCCATCTGGGAATCGCTGATCGGCTGTTCCCACGTTCCGGAACATATCAGATAATCATCTATGTACAAGAGAATCTTGATGCCGTGCACCCTCAGCAGGGCCAGCGCAACTTCCACACACTTGCTGAACATCTGCAATGCTAAGCCCGAACGGGAGGGTTTGAAACTCAAGCTGTGCATTGATAAACAAACTGTAGAAAGTTCCTGTGTTGTGGATAAATGGCAACGTGAAAATAAGCATCCGCCAGATCAATCGTTACAAACCAATCAGCTGGGAGGATGGAGAAACAAAGTGTCTTGTGTGTTAATATTCTGAAGGTTTAATTTAATATGGGGCGGATGCACGTCTTTCTTTGGGATCAGAAAATAGCGAGAATAGAAGCCCTGGTGAGCTTTCTCGTTCTGTATTACTCTGATCAATCGTTTGCTTAAAAGAGAAGCAATCTCGTCGTCCAGAACGCGTTGAATCTCAGTTGGCTATGGAGAGTACTCAAGTAGTCGAGGCGCGGTGCGGAAGGATGGGGCGCACATGATGGTGTATGAGTTCAGTTATCTCTCCCAGCTGCAATGAATTGGTCTCATGCAAAGAAAAATATGCAGAAGTTTAATTATTTATTACATGACGTCACATTTGGTTAGGGTAGCGGGTGTCCTCCTTGGAAAACAGCGGAGGAAACACTAACCAGTGTTCTCAACTGCAGTCTATCTCTAAGTAGGTAACATTGCGATCACCAGCCGTGTATCAGACAGCAAGACCCACCCTACCCTTCTCTGACTAGGTAAAACTATGACAGTGATTATTTTTAAACACAGCATCAGTCTAATCCGTGTACTGTATC
>JBBPBX010024690.1:0-39481 GCA_038048925.1 Garcialebias charrua
AGGGAGGGGGGAGAGAAACCTTGTTCTCATTGGTCACTTTTAGTGCGTGTTCAGGCAGGACTGATGAAGTCCTAGCTGTGAGTTATCTCTCTTTATTATTTCCTTATTTGGTAATAAAACCTTACTGCTCGAAGCTTCTGGCCTGTTGCTAAGCAGAGGACGAACACTTTACCACAGATTGTTTACACCCTTGTTCCAGTTCCTCATTTAAAAGTCACATCAAATTCATCATACATTTGTTAGACTCAAAGTACATTTAACCACATGATTCAATTATTAAAAAAGGATCATTACAAAACAAGTTTAACAACCCCTTATTCATTGTATGTTTATCAAAGGATCACATGATTATATTTTTATTCAAAGTAGAAAACATCTCTTCTTTCTCCCCGTCTCTGCTGTTATGACATGCTCTGTGTTTGCTCCTTTTTCTGATGGTAGCAATAAACTCTCCGTTCCCATGGGACATATCTAAGTTACCATGGGATCTTTATCTGAGATGAACCTAAATCAACCTTAGATATATACTAAATTTTCTTTATTGCAGCCAGCTTCTGGCCAGGTACCTCTTTATGATCCCATAAAAAAGTGGTTGTCTGGACAACACTTCATTCGAGTGAAACCTGGTTCATGTGAATCTGGGCCCCTTCTGCTTCTCATAAGGGCTGGATCCAATAAGTAAAATCAAGGTTGATCGACACTACGTTTAGCTCTGCTGCAAATGTCTGCCACAGGAGCGCACAGCAAGGCTTTTAAGAAGATTAACACTTAAAAATAATTATTTGTTTGATAAAAAGTATAGCAAATATGTGTCTGAGCTGAACTTTTCCTTAATAAATGAACGTAATTGCGAAATGAGCTGGATTTAAAAATTTGTTTCGCCAAAAGTGATAAAAAGCCATATAGAGAGTCAGAGAGAGTCAGAGAGTCTTTATTGTCATTTGCACCGCATGTGGTACATGTGATGAAAACGAGATTATGTACACGAGGTCCCAGTTACATCCAACAACAAATGAAAGAGAAAAACAGTAATAACATCTAGAACTAACTAAGAAAAACATCAACTAGTAATACACTAAGCCTAATATAGTGGGAATAAACAGCAGCACGAACATGAGTTTGTATGAGCAGATGGTCACAGATGAACACAGATGAACACAGCAACAAGAAAACAGATCAGCATCAGTATGATGTGATATTTTGCAGTGTTTATTTTTTATTTTATTTTTATTTATTCATGAGTCTAACAGCCTCAGGGTAGAAGCTGTTCCTCAGTCTAGTGGTTCTACACTTGATGCTCCTCAACCTCCGTCCTGAGGGGAGTGGGGCAAAGAGTGAGTGTGCTGGATGAGTGAGGTCTTTCATGATGCAGGTGGCTCTTTTCCTGCATCTGGAGGTGTAAATGTCTGTGATTGTGGAGAGACTGACTCCAACAGACTTCTGTGCAGCCTTCACCACTCTCTGCAGATATATAGGTCGCACCTGAGTATAGGTTGCAGGCAATGCTGGGCAGCGCTAATCCAAAAATTAGTTCCGCTATTTCTAAAGCACTTATTTATTTATTTAGGTCCGCAATTTCAAAAGCGCTTATGTATTAGGAATTCTAGCGGAAGCTAATGCTAACACGCTAACGTGCAAATGGCGAACTACTTTTTTAAATCCAGCAGATTTGACCATTTCGTGAAACGGTCAAGCTCAGAAAAACCTTGTGCAATAAAGTCAGCTAAAAAATATATTTTTTCTCAGCAAAGAAATAATTGTTTTT
This sequence comes from Garcialebias charrua, assembly GCA_038048925.1. NCBI lineage: Eukaryota > Metazoa > Chordata > Actinopteri > Cyprinodontiformes > Rivulidae > Garcialebias > Garcialebias charrua. The sequence goes on from JBBPBX010024690.1 coordinate 1,766, forward strand.
ACCGTGTTTTGTTGTAAAGTCCTTTGCTTCTGTGGCCGTCGCCATTTTGAAGAGGGCAAATGAGGCGCTGACGCGTCGCGTAGGCCGCTGAGAAACATCCATAAGTTCACCCTCCATGTTAAAAACTCTTCGTCTGACTCTTCGAAAACAAGCAATAAGGCTGCAGAGTAACACACTGGCTGCTAACTGCTATAGAGAGAGCGCTCTCTCTAGCCAAGAGACTGAGGGGGATGCTTTTTTGTCACGGACCACATCCGGCGCTGACAGGATATGGTCTGTTAGCAGTCGTCCGGTTGATTTAAGAGCTCGTAAATAAGTTTTTTCGTTTTTACTGATAGATAATTAGTTATTAGCGGTACTGCATTTTAAATAAAAATAGCGCAAATCCGCTTATGAATTATAAAAGTTAGTCAATCCGCTGTAATGCTGACAAATTGTTTAGGTCCGCTATAAGCGGATTAGCGCTTTAGCGCTCCCTAGCGGTCTGGCGCCCACCTTTGGTCGCAGGCCATGAAAAAATGATAAAAAGGTGCGACCTATACTCCAAAAAATACGGTAATATGACGTGCATTAATGACGAAGCTAGTCCTGTCGTCGGCGCTAACCTATACGCCAACAAAAACAATGTTAATTTAATTTTTTTCTAAGTAACTGTTTCATCTTCACTTTAGTTATGGATAACATTCAGGTCTCTTGTAAATGAGTCCTGGAGGCTCAATGGGATTAACCTGTATAAATAAAGGTTGAATGATGGACAGTGCTTTGTGTTAAATTGCCTCCGGCATTTAGTGGCTTGTAGGGAGATCCAAATTATTTATGCAATGAAAGTAGTTGTAACCAGAGTAACGTGGTGATGCTTAGGAGGACAGCTAGCTTAGCATTAGCGACATTTGCTCAAGTGTAGTGCCAAATATCGATAGCCAACCAAAAATGGATTGGCGGCCGCAGGAGAGTGTATGGGAGGACTTGCTCTTGTAGTTCTTAGAAATGTAAAGATTACCACCTAAAAACAATAGTTTTTTTGCTCGAGATTATAGCAAAGGTGTGTCTAACGTTTCCTTAAGAAATGCACTTTAATGTTCAAAAATGCTTCATGTCAGCCTGCCTGCCAAAGATTGATTACGGCTTGTAAGTTTGTGTATTTTTAACAAAACCTAAATCTCGAGTAAACAATTGTTTTTAGGTGTTAATCTTGTTATACTGTATTTAAAAGAACTGCAACAGCGAGTCCTCCCATGCGCGTTCTCGCGGCCGTCAATCGATATTTGGCAGGAAAAGAGTGACAAAATGTTGATTGCCACTTGCACTTTATTACATAACTTAGAAAACCGTACAATGCCAGGTCACTATATATATATTTATATATATATATATATATATATATATATATATATATATATTTATATATAGTGAACATGTAAACATGCAAAGTACAACAGTGGAAATATGAATGGTGTTTTTCAGAACGTATGTTTGAATAAACTTCTAAAATAAAACGGATAATTTAAAAAGGACTCATGTTTTTAGACTATAAATTAATGTTGAATGATTATTAGATAAATTAGTTAATGTATTACCGTTTCAGTGCTCTGTAAAAGAGTTATCCCGATCAGCCTCTAAAAGTTGCGGCTGAAAACCACACACCTGCTCACTTCCTGAACGTGACACCTCTCATAAAAACAGCAACAGCAGGAACAAAATAAAACCCTGCTGTTTCTTGTTGATAACTCAAAATAACTTCTGCTTCACGAACTGAAGACAAATCGCTAAAATATCAGCTTTTAAATTGCTAAATTCGTCTGATGCGTCTGCATTCTCCGCCATTGTTTTTCAATGCGCGTTCGAGCAGGAATCTGGAAGTTACGTCACAGATCACGTGTGCGGAAATATCCGGATTTACCGTGTAAAAAAACAGCGCGCAGTTTAAACTCTTTTTGAGAAGAATTTTCATTAATTTAACATTGTTTTTGCAAAAACTATCATAGTTCAATGTTAAAATATATATATATATGTTGTGCCATTTTATGCAAAGTTCAAAGACAATGTCAGGGGAGCTTTAAGTTCTTTATGGAACACTGGGACGCCATGTCATCCGGACCAGAGAGGACAAGGATAGCCCAAGTTGTTATCAACGCTCCGTTCAGAAGCCTGCATCACTGATGGTATGGGGTTGCATGAGCGCTTGTGGCATGGGCAGCTTGCATGTCTGGAAAGGCACCATTAATGCAGAGAACTATGTTCAGGTTCTAGAACAACATATGCTCCATCTAGACGTCATCTCTTTCAGGGAAGACCCTGCATTTTTCAACAAGATAATGCCAGACCACATTCTGCAGCAATCACAACATCATGGCTACGTAGGAGAAGGATCCGGTACTGAAATGTCCAGCCTGCAGTCCAGATGTTTCACCTATAGAGAACATTTGGTGCATCATAAAGAGGAAGGTGCAACAAAGAAGGCCCAAGACGATTGAACAGTTAGAGGCCTGTATTAGACATGAATGTAGAGCATTCCTATTTCTAAACTTGAGAAACTGGTCTCCTCTGTCCCCAGACGTCTGTTGAGTGTTGGAAGAAGAAGGGGGGATGCCACACAGTGGTCAAAATGGACTTGTCCCAACTTTTTTGGGATTTGTTGATGCCATGAAATTTTGAATCAACATATTTTCCCTTAAAGGTGGGGTATGTAACATTGTAATGTAGTCTGTAACTTTTCTAACAATATATTTTTAACATATTTCTTCACTCTGTCACGAACTACTGACAGACTGATGTTAGACAAAGTAATCTCTGAAAAAAACTATAGTCCCCTTGTTTCTCTATCAGCATTTATAAAAACACAGAGTGACCCGGACAATGACCAGCCAATAAAAACAGAGTTGTTTGTCACGCCCCAAGCCACGCCCCCACCTGTCCCAGCCTCAGCGCCGCGGCTCGTTCTCATTCAAAGGATTGCAAAGCGATGCAGGACTGTTTTTTATGTGACACAATAAATATCCCTTCTTCATCCCAGAGCTGGACTTTTATTTAGTTTTTTTGCCAAAAGTCAAGTGATCGCTTCATCCTCCACTCACAGGAATGAGGAAATGGATTTGTCACGACTCACGATCATGTCCAAATTGGCTGGTGATGCTCTGCTGATTACAGGGTCTTTTTGTGTTGTTGGATGAGTGATTCATGGTTTTATTATATTTTTTAAACAGTTATATTATCATATAAACACAGAACTTCGCAGCGCAGAGACAGGACATGTAGTGGGGGCGGAGCATTCCAGACATTTCAAACCTGAGCTGACAGACATGAGGAAGTCACGAGCGAATTAAATCATGTCCAACGTTGTTTCATGAAGCTCTGATGATTTCTGCTGGTTTTTGTGTTGTTGGACAAGTGCTCTATGGTTTTATTATATTTTTAAAAGGTTTTTATAACATATAATCACAGAATATTGAAGCAGACACACTGCAGGGGGCGGAGCAGAACTCAAGTTCAGCAGAAGCACGGACTGTGGCTCCCCCTCTGAGCCATATATAGCTCTGAGGGGGAGGTAGCAGAATGCTTTTCTGCGCTGAAAATATTTCTAAGTCCCAGAGTGGTCTAGAAATCGCATACCCAAGCTTTAAAATGATACATTCTCTCAGTTTAAACTTTTGACCTGTGATTTGTGTTCTATTCTGAATAAAATATTAGATGTTGGCACCTCCACATCATTGCATTCAGTTTTTATTCACAATTTGTTTAGTGTCCCAACATTCTTGGAATCCGGTTTGTAATTATCATGTTTGTACAATATAATTATCATGTTTGTACAATATAATTTACAAAATATTTATTTTATAGTTGACAGCAATAATCTTCCGTAGATATAGTTTTTGATAATTGCCTTTCTCATTGTTTACCTATGGGTGCAGTATTTGGAGCAGATCCGTCAGACTGTGTTTGAAAACTTGAAGATGTTGAACCACGCACCCAGTGTCCAGATCCATGACGTTCCCTCAGACATTCTGAGTTATGAACGCAACGACGAGCCTGACCCTGACGAGCGGGGAGCTGAGGACAACTACAGTCGGTCAGTGGATTGAACAAGAGCTGGAAGCTACTTTAATGTTTCATCTGCTTTTACTGAACTTTACCAATACTGTCATTTCAGGCCCGAGGCAGCAAATGAGTTTTACGATGGTGACCATGACAATGACAAAGAGAGCGACGTAGAAATTTGAGCCACGTGTTGAAACGACTGAACTGAAACACACTCGGTTCATCCCAACTCCACAGCTGAACTGGCTTCATGAGTTTGTTTTTTAAGCAGTAGGTTTTTATAATAGACACTGAAACATTTGATGTATCATGCATTTTCTCTTTGTACGGTTTTGACATTTTCTTTCATGTTATCTTTATTACGAAATGTTTGTAGCTTCTGTGAGGAGGAAATTAAATGTACTCATCAGATGTGAAATATACTGGACTGTCAGGACTGTCACTCAGTGGAAACGTACGTGTGTGTGTGTGTGCGTGTGCGTGCGTGCGTGTGTGTGTTAGTTATAACAGCAGTTTAACTCCAGGTGTTAATGAAAAGTCAAATTTTAATTTCTATCATTCTAAGAGATATTACAGCATGAGAGTTTGGGTTCAGAATCCATTATTTACACATCAGCATGTTCAAAGTTCATATGTGATGTAGGGTTCTGTGGGCAGGTTATGAATAATATTCTACCAGATGGAGGTAGCTCTTTGATCAACTTCAGTTTGGAGAAATAAGAGCTTACTTTTGACTGAATGGACAAGCTAATGATTATTCCAAGCAAGATCTTTGCTGACGTGTTCATACAACTTTAATCTTCAAAAATGTTCTAGTGCTTCATGTGAACACATACATCTTTACATTACTGTTAATTTTACATCTGCAACAATTTATTTATTTTGTTGTATTCAAGGAAAGTTTTTAAAATAATGTTTGCATGAACCACTATGAAACACGAGACTGGAGGATTTTTTTCTTAATGTTAGCAATAGGGATGCACCGATCCACATTTTCTTATTTCCGATCCCGATACTTAAATCTGGATATCGGCCGATACCGATCCAATTCCGATATCACCATTATCATTGATTTTTTTTTTTTCATTCAACCTTTATTTAGGCAGGTTAATCCCATTGAGCCTCGAGGACTCATTTACAAGAGAGACCTGGCTACAAACAAAGAATGATGACAACAGCAACAGTAGATTTTCCTTGAACAATCAACAATAGACAATCATAAGAGAGAAATAGATTTTTTTTTAACAAGTTAAAACAAAGATGTCAAAGTAGCAAAACAGACAGATTATAAGGCAAATGTAGAAAATCAAAAACAGGAACATGTCTGCATTGGTTTTTGCCAGGATTCCAACAGATTCTTAAAGCCATTTAGAGAGGTCAAGGTCGAGAGCTTCAGATCTTTTTGTAAGATATTCCAGGAAGCAGGAGCGGAGTAGGAGAAGGCCCTTTTGCCAAGCTCAGTCCTAGATGAGGCTGTAATAATCTCCTCTCAAGTACAATGTGTACACATATATGCATGCATGTCCAAAAAGGCAACTTGAGGTAAGTTTTATGAATGTTGGATAAGTTTCAAAGTTATGATTAAATTCTGCTAACACAAAACATGTTTTTTTTCTAGCTTTAAAGTGGATATTAAAGTAATTAATTTGTGATTGTTTAAAGTTATTTTATATTTTTTTAAATAATGGGGTGATATAAGTTTTTTTTTTCTTTCAGCACACTTTTCTTTCAAAGTTTTCTTTATGATGAATTTGTTTTATTTTGTCTCTAAAATGAATGAATAAATGAATTAAATAAAATATTAAATAGCTTTACATCTGCTAAATTCATGGCTTAAACCAGCACAGACATGTTCCTGTTTTTAGTATTTTACATCGCTTGCTGTTTATGTTTCTTTTTTTTTTATACAGTTTTCTTGTCATTTTTAATTAATATGCTTTTTTATGATTGTTTACTGTTGTACTTATAAATATCTCCTGGAAGGTAAACTATATCTTGGACTACAGTCAAGTTAGTTTTACGTTGGACATTCGAGCTCCGGGGCTTCAGAGGGACGCCACTCTCGCTGAACCGAATCACAGGCATCCCGAACCTGCCAGCCGCGTCCCCGTCTCGGTGGAGGGACAGGCTGAGAGCAGCTGACTAAAATAAGAGCGCCCGCCCCGGATTGAACAAGAAAAACACACAGCTGAAGCCACAGAGCTCAAATGTTTANATTTTTATAATTCACTTCCTAAAAAATATTTAAAAAATAAACGTGACAAAAAAGTTCCAGATTGTTGACTGTTTTTTCCCTTTCAATATAAATAATTCAGAAATAATTACTTTACATTTATATAATAGCCATAATAAACCTTTACTGTGTAAAAGAAAACTGTTTTGACAGTTGGTTTGTGGTAAAAAAAAAAAGTGTAATACTGTTAACTGGTGATTGTCTTTTTGTATTGTGTAACAAAAATACATGATAAAAAAATATAAAAAACATAAATAATTGAGATGCATTGATAAATAGGTTGTTTCATCGTGGAAAATGGATTTTGGATTTAAAGTTCAATAAAGCTACTTTATTTTGGGTCTTTGGTAGTGCGGGTCATTTTTGACCCGTAGGACAAGGGGAGTAAACAGAATGTTAAGATCACACAAGGGTTAATACTGTAAACAGAAGGTGAAGCATCAAAACACACACACAGGCTAAATTTGTTTACAGTTGAGGTGTGCAGATCTAAAATGGTTATTTCCACTATTTCACATTTACTGGTCAGCAGCTTGATTTATATTTTCATTAAGCCATGTTTTGGTCATTCATTCTCACAGTTTATTGTTTATATCTATGACGACAAAGGGGAAACAACACGGCAGGCTGCACAGCATGGCCTGCTGTATTCCATGCTAAGCTAGCTGTAATAAAAGCAGTACTAACTTTTTTTTTCTTTCATTTTTACCTCTTTTTCCATATTTGTGTCCTTTTCTCGGTGTTTTATAAAACTCGACAGCCAACTCAGCTCCACAACGAGGATTGGCACCGGTTTGTTGGTGCCAGGATCGCCACTTCTGATCACCCTCTTTTTGGCCTTCACGAAGCGATCCCGCATGTTTTTCTTCCTCCTTCTGCATCGCTTCTGCAATCTCCTTCCATGAACTCTGTGCCAGTTGCACATCTTTGTGTTCTCTCATAGAGGGATCATACAAATGGCGATACATGCGGATGAGTTCAGCCAGAGCAGCTTCGAAAGCGTCCATCTTGTTTTGAGCCCAGTCCGTACGTCACTGAGCGCGGCGCGCGCTCTAGGCTTGCGGAGTTTCAAAAATTCAGAGGTGCACGGCACGCGCTAATCCCCTGCGCGGGGCCAACGCGCAGGGGCGGGGACTGTGAAATTGCGTCACTTTTGGAGGGCACACCCTCGCGCGCTGCGCGACGCGTCGACTATGAATCTAGCTTCAGCAATCCCATTCAGAAAAAAAAGCTGTTTTGGAGCCGATCCCCGGTCTCATGGTAATTTATACAGACCAGGGTGGGGCCACAGCAGGTGGGCGTGGACTAAAGTTTTCAATGCAGCGCGCTACGCACGAGGGGGGACCCACTAACGAGAGCCTTAAAGGGTGAAGCTTATATGAAAAAGAACTCTCTCCAGCTTACCTGCACAAACAACAGGAAAGAAAGGCATCAGAATCCAATAAAAAACAACAGTTTCATTGGAACATAGTGTTGGATTTCTAAAAACAAAAGCTACAATAAAAAATATATATTTTCTGTGTGTCTACATTCAAAATGGCAGTGAAAAACTTAGGGGACGCTGATAGGGATTTGTAAATACCTTCATTTAAACATCTTCACCTAGAGCAAGAACCACTCAAAGAAACAAGAAATGATTATAAAATAGTTACACTTTGCAAAGGGGATATTACTTCAAACTTGCTTGGAGCCAGGCTCAACGTGTCTGAAGCAAGTCCGAATTGGTCAGCGCGTGCTAGGATTTTATTCTCTCAAAAGTAGGACAAGGTGAGATTCAGATAGCACATGAACATACAAGAACGTAATATCAAAACAAACCAGAACGTGATGTCAGAACATTAGCTGTAATCAAACATAAGCTGGCCCAACCAGCGTCCTTGTTCTGTGTCAAGGAGACAAATTTACACACTCTTTAGAGAAGTGTTTGTTACATACAGAGAGAATTTAGAAAGAGAGATGAGTAATGATTTTGTTAGAGTACATTAATAAACTAAGTTTTATATGATAAATGTTAAAAACTCTATCAGGCACTACCTCAAATCTTGCCTAGTTAACCAACTTGGCCAGGTCCAGCACTGCATTGAGTCTAGTTCAAATACTTAAATTGATCATGTTGTATTTTCACAGCGATGCAGTAGGTTAGCACTGTTGCCATGGTTGTTTTTAAGTCCTTGCTTTGGCAAGAGCTTTTCTGCAAGGAGTTGACATGTTCTGCCTGTACATGAGGAGATTTTGTCCATGTAAACACATCTTCTCCTCACGCTGTAGCTGGCTGCAAACTATGAAATGGATTTCCTGAATGTGAGGCGGGTCTGGTTACGCCAAATTTACACTACATGCAGTCCGGCTCCGCCCCGCTCCGCAGGTCGCAGCTGAGCGTCTCACTGTCCAGTTTACACTTCCGCTCAGCTCAGGTCCGCCTGGATGCGCTGCTCCGAGACGCATGCGCGGGAATTGCGAGATCGCGCGATAAATCAAGTGATAAATAAGTAAGTCAGAACAAAACAATTCATTCGGTGGAAGAAGGAGAACAACAGTAGAGACTGCTGCCTTGATCTTCTCTCGTAAATGAGCGACAGGACATGGTTTGAGCAACAGGAAGTGATGTATTACATTTCAGAATAAAATTATTTATTTATTTATTTCTTGTATTGCGTTTGTAGGCGTAGTCATAAATGATAGTTTGACAGCATTTTTGTACAAATAAATCCGTATAGAGCTAGGATTAAGTCCGCCCGTGGTGATTTTATTTTGTAAATACGGAAGTTGTGCTCGTTCCTTTTCCTGTTGGTGTGACGTCATCTTCAAAAGTTGACTCCGGCACAGCTCGCCGCCGCAGTGCGGAGCCAGTGTAAATTCTCTCATTGATTATAATGGGTGCGTATTTGCTGCGGAGGTCGGACCGGAGCGGGGCGGAGCCGGAACGCATGTAGTGTAAATTGGGTGTTACTCTGGGTTCATGAGACACGCTTCCGTTCAGGAAATCCATTCTATAGCTTGAAGCCAATGTGCATCATGGATCGGAAATATCGGCAGGTTGGATCAAATATCCAATACGCAAATGATGCTGGTATCGGAGGCCGATACCGGATCGGCCCCATCCCTAGTTAGTAATCCATCTGAGTTTTGGCTACGCTCAGAACAGCTGTTTCCTTGTAAGTTTGGGCACATTAAAAACATTTCTTTAAATTGAGGCCATTCATGGCCAGCTAATTAATTTATGTGTTATAACTTTTACAGTTTTATTTTAAAGTCAACTTCAAAAGATCTGAACTATCCATTTAAAAGGTGTGTACAACTGTTTCCACTGTATAAATCTGTTCACACGTTTTAGTTCTTTTGGAGAGCTTGTGTTGGTGGAATCATCACTTTTTAAAACAGATTTAGATTTCTATAAATGAACATAAATCCTCGAGGCCCCAAATCTGTAGGTAATNTATATATATATATATATATATATATATATATATATATATATATATATATATATATACATACAGTATATGACAGAAAGAGAGACAGATATTCGCGCTATTTATCTGTTGTTGCAAATAACCAACCGGAGACAGATGGCCAAGCGTTCTTCAGCTGGGATCGCGCGCCTGTAGTTGGTGTCCTGGTAGGTGATGCGGGCACCAACACGAGACAGCAGGTCGTCAAACTGGGCACGGTTGAGACGGAAGTACCGCTTAAAGCGCTGCTCGTCCATGCGCAGCTCCTGGATTAAATGGTGAAACTCCCCGAATTCAGAACGCCTCTGAATAGTTTCGTGAACCCAGACACGGCGCCTTGCACGTCTTCGGCGTGCCACTAGCAAACATATTAATAAAGCTGCCTCCACATCATCCGCCATTTTGAGAACAGACGACTACAACAACAACACATCAGACCGGAAAGAGAATCACGACGCTCCTCCCACACCCCGCCCCCACGACGCCGCTGCCACGAAGCCGCCGTAACACTACAGTTTGGACACCAGGGGGCAGTGCGTCCACTTCCGTGCGTGAGGAGCGTTTTCGGAGGTCAAAACGCTGCTTGGTGTGCTCACACCATTAAACTCGAGTTCAACGTGGCTGCCCGAGTCCCATCAGATTTTCTGGTCTTCTGGTGTGCTGGACCAGCGGTCCATGGTTTTATTTTATTTTTTTAGAACGTTTTATTAACAGATAAACACAGAATATACATCGGCAGCGAGAGAAAATGCAGCAGGAGGCGGAGCAGATGCTTTGAATGAGAACATGCGGCTGCTCGCTGGGACAGGTGGGGGCGTGGGTTAGGGGCCAAAAACTCTGCCCCTTCTGTTCTCTGATTGGTCCGGTCAAAAATCTACCGGAGAAATCCTCTATGGGAGAAGTCCCAGACCCTAGTCTGAAGCGAAGTGAAGGACAAGGGTCTGGTTTTAACCAGGCTAGAGTTGTTATAATCTTAAAGGAATAGAGATTTTTGTGAAACCAAGATATAGAACTAGTTTAAGGGGTCGGTCAACCTCAATCAAAGGAATTGATCTTTGGAATACTTTGGAAACTGGTATTAAAAATGCTAAATCAATTACCATTTTTAAAAATAAGATCAAAACAAATTTCTTGCAAAAATATAAATGATTCTGTAACACCTATGACACGCTATTAATACTCCTGGCTGGTTAGCCAAACTCTATATAACGCTCACGGCATGTTTACAGTCTAGTTAGTTTAAGGGCTAGTTACCAGGTTCGACTACTGGAGCAAAAAAAGAAGTAAACCTTAAATTAACGACTCAGACCACAATGTGAAAGTTTGAACTGCCAGCTTATTATTTAATAATAACTAATGAATAAACAACAATACACACAATCACATACAATTACACTCAAAACAATATAAATAGTTCCATTGTTCCCTTTTTGGTAATTTATTAACCTCTTATTAGGATTTCAATAAACACTAAATGGTAATTAAGGGTTGCTATTTATTTAATATCTAATTTGTATTCTAGTTTATTTCAATTTAGTACTGTAATTTATTTAATTTACAGCTAATTAATCTTTTAAACCTAATTTAAAAGATTAGTGCTCCTTTAAGAATTGAAGCTATTTAGTTTCCTAAATTAACCACTTCTCAAAATAAATCTTATCAACTTTCAAATTCAAAAACCCAACAACAATTTACAGTTCACAACTTAAAAATAAATATTAATTGGGATTTAAGAAAAGAAAAAATATATAAAAAGAACCACAGAAATTCAGTAAACTGAATAATGTGTGATCAATTCGACTTTTTTCCTTTCTCTCATGAAGAGTTCCAATTGAGAATCAGTTTGAGGTCCACTGCTCTTTTTTTATTTCAGCAACGGGAAAATTCTGGATCATACCACTTTTCTTTGGTGTAAGATGAAGTGTTCCAGCAGGAGGCGGAGCTTCTGCTGGGCGGTCCTTAATTCCTGGGGTATTGACTCGCCATCTGGGTTCACTCTGGATCACAGCTGCTGACAGGGAACTTCCGGTTCGGCTCCTGACTCAGCAGAACCGTTAAGCACCTTCAGCAAGGCTTTCCAGAAGGTTCTAGAAGCTTTTCAGAGAACTTCTGAAAAGAAGCTTTCCAGAAAAAAGAAGAAAAATAAAGCCAAGTTCAGTTCTGTTCAAAAATAAAATTCCTGAACGCAGTCAGGTCGAGGAAAAAAGTGCAGAAACCAACTCCTCACGTTTGAAGAGTATTCTCAGATAACAGGCATCTTTCTGATCAAGGTTTCTCTAACTTTTCCCTCTAACTTCTTCTCACAACACAGTGTGATCTTCTAAGTCTCTGATTTTCCCGCTTCAGGTCCAAGTATTTATCAGCGAGTCAGAGTCAGAGAGTCTTTATTGTCATTTGCACCGCATGTGGTACATGTGATGAAAACGAGATTATGTACACGGGGTCCCAGTTACATCCAACAACAAATGCAAGAGAAAAACAGTAATAACATCTAGAATTAACTAAGAGAAACATCAACTAGTAATACACTAAGCCCTAATGTAGTGGAAAAACATCATTATAAACAGCAGCACGAACATGAGTCTGTATGAGCAGATGGTCACAGATGAACACAGCAACAAGAAAACAGATCAGCATCAGCATGATGTGATATTTTGCAGTGATCATTCTTATTATTTATTTATTCATGAGTCTAACAGCCTCAGGGTATTTATACCCTCTGCTGTGCACATGCGCAGAGGCAAACAGAGCCAACGGCTGCCGGACCAGTCACGTGAGCTGCACATGCAGGCAACCTTTCAAAATAAAAGTCTTCTGCTTACATTACATACTGTTGACCAAAATAACCTCTTTGTGTACAGATTTCAACCTGTTACGAATTCAAAAGGTTGAAGGAAACTCTGAAACGAATGTGCAAGTTAATTTGCAGGTTTATTCAAAAAGGCGTTCAATTCAAGATCAACTGGACTTTATTTGTAACAGAAGACGTTTTGCTTCTCATCCGAAAATATATATAATGTTGATCTTGAATTGAACGCCTTTTTGATTTATCATGTCCTGGACGACTGAGAATCTTCACCAGCATATTGCAGGTTTATTGTACATATAAGGATTAACCTTGCAGCTGCAAACAGACCTCTCACCGAGCACAAGTTCCAACACACACGAACCTTTGAAGGCGGATCACGGTTTTATACCCCCAGATGACGTCATCGCCTTGTGGGACCAATCCTGGACCGGAACACCTTGGAAACTTCTTTGGGACTGCCCTACTCTATAACGTGATCCGTCTCTCAGACAATAAGCTATCAGCTTCATATGTAAACTTCAAGTGTTGGGTCTGTTGTTTTGTGCAAGCGTGTAACTAGTGAAAACAAAGCCCGAGAGAAAAACGTTCTGCCTTGTGTCACATTTCACATTATAAGGCAGAATTAAGTGAATACAAATAATGGAACATAATGGGTGTAATGTAATACTGATAGAAATATATTTCAAGGGGACCACAGATGCAAAATTCACTTTTTAATGTTTTTTTTACTCAACTTTGGGTATTTACTTCATAAAAAACAGTCCTTGTGCCAAAAAAATGCACCCAGTGGTTTATTTACTCTAAGTAGATTTATTTATTTTTGATAAATACACCTGGATTCACACTTCCTGCAGTTATTGACGTCACAAGCCGTAGCCAATCACCTCAAACCTGAGTCCAGCCCCTCACCTAGCAACCCCTGGTTAGGCTCAACCCACTTCTGTATTAAACACATGACTGTTGTTTTTCATGATTTCATCTCATCTTTTGTTTATATGTTCTTAATTTCATGTGTACAGCACTTTGTTGCAGCTGTGGTTTTTTTAAATGGCTTTATAAATAAAGTATAATTGTTATTTTTATGTTTTAGTTCAATTTTTAGTGTATTTGCGATCGCTCCCAACGCGCAGCCGGCAAAAATTAAACGAGCGGACTCCCGGCATAGGGACCGGCGGCAACGGGACCCTCTTCTGGCGCGATGGAGCGGAGCTTCAACTGTACAGCCTCGCTGCTGCCTCGCAGCAGCCTCACAGCAGCGAGGACCTTCTCCTTACGGATTAATTTACGGGAGACACTTGGTGAACTTTGTGTTGTCTTGACTGGAACAGCGATAACTCCCAAAATCTCCGCGTGCAACGAGCGGAGCTGGCGAACACCGGAAGAGGAACAAGCTAACATTAGCTTCGGATTCGGGTGGTCTCATGCTAAAAGGAGCAGCAAATTGCGGCGCGCTCAGACGGGTTTCGGTAAGTTATCTTAAGCTAACACTAACAGTAAGTCAAATGAGTAATAAAAAAAGAGCTAATTTTAAAACAACAACACATTACAGATACTGGCTGTTACAGAGGGCGTAAACAGATCGTTGAAGGGCGTGGACTTCAAGAAACCGGTCGTTCAAAACGAAAGTTAAAAATGGCAGAATTAAAAAGGGTATAATTAATTATCTAAGAATTATTTTGTGTATTAAAATGAATTAATATTGTCAAGATAGCACACAGACATAACATAAAAATTTTAAATACCTATATGTGGTCTCCTTTCAATTCCCCTTTTGACATGACAAACATCATGTCAACAAAATCCTATATGTTCTATGTGAGAATGCAATTAAAAACTTGATACACATTGGAAATCTCTAACATTCCCACCCACAGCAATATTACATCTAAGTTACCCACCCAGAACATAAAAACCCTCATATAAAATAAGCATCAATACTAAATGGTAATAAAAACTAAACAGAATAAGATCAGAACAAACAAACAAAAAATACAGTAGTAATAAGAATAAGCAGGTACAAACAGAGAAAACAAACAAAAACAAAGAACAAGAACAAACAGACAAAAAATAGATGCAAGAACGAACAAATAAAAATAAAAACAAGAAAGAACCGAGCGGACTGTCCCTCCTATCAACAAACACGCCTCTACAGGGTATATGCAGGAATAATGAAGTTAAATTCAATACCTTTAAAAAGGCGTTCAATAAAAAAAAAAACTGGACTTTAATTGGACTTTATAAATTCAATACTTTCTCAAAAACCCTTAAATTTCCCAAAATTTGATTTATCAACTCTTAACAACTTCAAAACATTGCATATACTCTGTTCCAGTGTGTGTATTTCTGGTATGTGTTAACCTTAGCAAAGAATATGAACTGGGGTTAGGCCTCTTCATCTTCTTCATCATAGACACCTGTAAGGGGAAAAACCTTACACTACTCTGTTAACTAATTCGATATCTGAGAAAAGCTCAACTGCTCTTATTCAGAGATGTCTGTGATAAGGGCTAAGACCACATTCAAAAACTAACACTTAATCTATGATTAATCTGATCCGAACAGAAAACACAAAAATCCTTCCATAACCTGTCAAACTCAATTATCTTATTCACATCCATTTCCTATATATATATTATTCTCTGTACCAGAATGTTTTACCACAAACATTTCCTATCAGTAAAATTCACCGCTAGGCTACTCTGATACTTCTTAACAAAGGTGCAGCTAAAATATATCCTCTAAAACATTTCTAATTATCGTTCAAATCTAAGAATCAAAATTGATAAAACTAAATTATATCTATAGAAAAGTAGTGAAAACCCTGCACACCTTTCTCAAAAATCTATCAATACACAACTATTGTACTGCACATTCACCAGGCACGAACATATATATAGTCACATTAATCTGTCTGAAACATTCACATTCTGTCTGACTCATTTGTCTCAACAACCTTCAATCCTTTCTGGACCTCCTGGATCAAACTCACAGTCATTCTTCACAGGCGTAAGAATAATCATATGTAATTTCAACATACGGTGTAAACAACAATTGAGAGGTTTCAACAAATAGTGAGAAAACCTTGGCATATATTAGTGATTAGTTAGTTAGTTAGTTAGTTAATGTGATTAGTTCTGCTCTGCTGCATGTTCCACCTGTTAACCTGTAGGATAAAAAATATGGTGCAGTGAAATAGATCTTCCCTTCATTGTTTACACTGCAACATTAAGCATTCATTCAACATTAATTAATCTGCTGAAAAGGGGAGGAATGTAAACCCAGTTATGGTAAGGTTTCTTTGCTTGTCCATCACAGCTGTGGAATCATGTGATTGTAAAGAGCATTTCCCCTTTTCAAATATAAATTATTCACAATTTTATTTTGCGTGTTCCGTCACGATCATCAGAAGTCCAGTCGATTTTACTTGTAATAAAGAATAAAAAGTCAGCACCAAACCAAACATTCATCTCAAGAGGTGGGTTCAACAGAATCTTGTTGAGCAACTACTATCCAACAACCTGTTTTTAGGCACTTATTAAAATGATCCTTTATAACTTTATCAAATGTATAACTGTTTCCAGCTCTCATCATTGTATGAAGAGTTAAAACGTTGATCTAATTAGTTATTTGAAATGGTGTGTTTAACTATATGTCCCTTATTTCCCATCCCCTTTTGAAACAGGAGGCAATCAAAAAACATCCTGTTACAAAGAAAATAATGGAATGCTCATAACACGAACGTCATCTGAACCACAGGTGGAAATACCACAACAAAGAAAAAGTAATACCTCAAAACATCTGAACCCAACTGTCTAGCATCAGACTCATTACGTCTACCATCAGACACTTCACCCCATCAGACACAGTTTTCACCTCTACTACATCCTTTGCCAACTCCTCCTTCAGGACCACCCCTACTCTATTTCTCCTTCTATTTACACCAGGGGTGTCAAACTCATTTTGATCTGGGGGCCGCATACAGCTTAATCTGATCTCAAGGGGGCCAGATCAGAATACTCATTCCAAAAGTCCACTTTTTGTCTTTGTATTAGTGCAAAGAATAAATAAATTATAAAAATATTAACATTAAATTAATTGTCCTTTTACACTTTTACTCAGTTTAACATTTAAGTGCATTACACATTAAAAAACTGATCAGTGATTGCACGTTTTAAAACATTTATTCAACAAACTGTTTTGTTAAATACCCTGATGCATGCTCAATAATCCAGGTAGAAAAATCTAAAAAAGCTAAATCTGGGCTTCTGGACATAAAAAAACAGTTTTGTTAAAACCCTTTCCTGCATGTTAAAAATGCATCAAAATTTAGAAATGAATGAATTTTAAATCCATTTTTCACATCTAGGAATCAACTGTGAACACATAAATTGAGCTTTGAGCGTAGCTGTTTTATTAATGTTTGTTAGTGAAAACTTGCTCACAAGTAGGTAGTCCCAAACATGGACATGTTTGCAGCCAGTGCTGTCACTTTAGGATAGTAAGAGATACTTGTAAAATGTTTCCAAGCCCACAGAGGCAAATTTGTCCTTTAATTGTACATCACACTGCAAATAAATGATTTCAACATGTCAACAGCACATCAGAAGCTCTGATGGTGAGAGAAAAACTGCTAATTCTGTCTCGAGTTTGCCTTTGTGTCGGTGCTGACACGACTGTGGCTTTGTGCACTCGGCCCATCTTGTGTGCGTAATTTTAATCATGTGCCCTGTCAATAAAGATACTGTATATTCTATTCTTCTAAAAACCTGAAATTGTTTCTCAAACTCCCTCACAACCCTGAAATCTTGTTTTTGTGCTGTTTCACATCAGGATGAACGCTTGCTGCGCACATGAAGACAGGGAAAATGAGCAGAGCCTCCGTTTGCTATCTGTTGCACTTAAACACAGCGCCCCTGGGTCCTAGAGGTAGCCGGTTTGAGTAGGACAACAACTGACTAAAACACAGCGCCTCTATAGCGGACAACATAGGAACTGCAGATTTTTAAGAAAATAGCATTTATTCTTTTTTTTAATAATTCAGATTCATCTGCGGGCCGACTAAAGCCCCCTGGCGGGCCGGGTCTTTGACACCCCTGATCTACACCATGGTAAGAGAGGTTGAACCCTGCTCCAAAACTGTGAGCCTTGCTGCCCTTCCACTCGGCCTCTAGGACAAAGAAAACATTTACCTTCCTTCTCTGCATCATGTCAGCCAACTCTCTACCTATGCCTGTCACAACCACAAGCAGTCATAGTACTGTATACATGACAGTAAAACAAGCATCCACAAACAATTGAAGCTGTCAGTCCAGTCCCGGAAAGATGTGTCCTCAACGACAAGGCCTGTTCAAAAAGGTGAGGAAAAATAAAAGAAAAAGACAAACACATATCCAAAAAGCAACGCAACAGGTGCCCATACCGAACAACTATACTGTGAGTACGCAAAGGATGAAACAAAAACGTGTGTGGCCGTGCAGGTCACGTGTCAGTGAGATCTGTACATGTATGTATGAGTAATGAGTGTGCGTGAGGTTCTACCATAGCAAAAATAGTACTGATCATGAAAAACTGAAGTTACTGAATCACCACCTGAAGATCACATGGTTAGCAGACAGTTCAGCCAGGCTGCAAAGTGTGGTAGCGACGCGTCCCAGCTTGACCAGTGCTTATCATGTCATTCTCCAGCCCCCATCCTGGAGATGTCAAGAGTTCTGTAGTGGGTGCAGAGCACAGTTCATAGACTTGAGTTGAAGTTGGCGCAGATGTGCAAAACTCCACGTGGACAACGTGTAACAGTTCAGGTATGAGCCATGTCAGCCTGCAGCTATTAGCTGAACATGATGCATTACGGCAGTCCAGTGCATTTCAGTGCAGGCAATGTCAGCTTGCAGCTCAGCTGAACACAACGCAATTCGGCAGTTCAGTTCAGTCCAGTGCAGGCGGTGGTTAGCAAACCTAGCTTCAATGACAGCACAACATGTGATCTATCCAAGGAAGGTGTCCAAAACCATAGTCATGATGTAACTAATCTATGCCATGGTTGAGGGAACCTTAGCCTGGCCCTCGCCATTCCTACGCAGCTCCGCTCAATTCTCATTTCCCTTCACTGCTGGGTCTGGGACTTGTCCCATAGACAAGGATATCTCCGGTAGATTTTTGACCGGACCAATCAGAGAACAGAAGGCGGAGTTTTGAACGACGTCGACTGACGTCGTCATTCAAAATGGCTGCCGCCACGAAGGAATTTTCAATAAAACAAGGTAAACTATTATTTCTCTGCTGATAAAAAATATATTTCTTAGCTGACGTTATATCAGAAGTGTTCCTGAGCTTAACAGTTCCTAAATCAATTCACGAAATGGTCAAATCTGCTGGATTTAAATAGTTTCGGTTTGACATTTTCCAAACAGCCTCGGGTGCGCTACGAAAATAAATGATAAAAAATCGAATTTTATCTCAAATGTTTCATCTAGGCCAACAGTCAGTAAATTAGAGACATATAATTACACACTGGTAGCAGAAAAAATATCCACCGAGTGGTTTCTGAGCTTTTTATCTGAATAGCCTGGACCTCGCCAGGCTAAACTAACAAAACTCTGCCTTCTGTTCTCTGATTGGTCCATTCAAAAATCTAACGGAGAAATCGCTGTCTATGGGAGAGATGCCAGACCCTAGTACAAAGCGAAGTGAAGGACATGGGTCTGGTATCAACCAGGCTAAGGGAACCTAGGTATGTGTGTAAAGCACGTGTGTACTGTGCAATGCGAATGTTGTAGGGTGAGGAACAAAATTGTAAACTGAGAGCTGTATATCTGTGTATATGTGAAATCCACTACCAAGTAGAATTAGTTAACTGCTAATCAAATGTCGTCATGGAACACCTGCAGCATTCACTGATTAGATGCCAAGCTGAAATCCTCAGAAAACACCTAAATAAAGTCAGTCCCCAGCACATCTGTCAGCTACGAGAAGGACTCCGTCAGACAGGTCAAGTGTCAGTCCTCCAAAGCATCAAAGCATATGAAGAAGAAAAGAAATAGACATAAAAATATATATATATACACTATAGCCCCCTGTCCACACATGAATGTGGTCCTAAACACATACGTTAAAGCGTAATTAAACATGACCCACACCCCTCCTGGCTGAATTAGATGAGAACTGGAAACTTAATTGTAATGAGGAAATGAAATACGGCGGTGACGCCGTGTCAAATTAACCCTGCATGTAATCCTTTAGGCAATGCAAAAAGCTACCTGCAGCAGGTAAGATAGTATTTGCCAACACGTTCATATGAACCTCACCTATAAAAATCTGAAATGTGCCTTTAACACAGAGTGAAAAGCACATATCTGCAAAAAATACAGTACTGCATTGTGAGGACAATGATTATATTGTCCAACAGACTGCCACAGAGGGTCACCAAATTGTTACGAATTCAAAAGGTTGAAGGAAACTCTGAAACGAATGTGCAAGTTAATTTGCAGGTTTATTGTACATATAAGGATTAAAGTGAAACTAAACCCAAATTTAACTTTTTTTAGCTGATAAACTCCCTAGAATGTGTTTAAAATGTTTCTGAGCACTATTTTTGAGTTATTTTTCATGTATTTGTGCGTATTAGTTAAAATCGGCAATATTTGGTCTAAAAACGAGTATCTGTAGTCCTATGGGTTGAACTGTGGTATTCCACCCTGATTTTCTCATTAGTTTACGATTCGCACAGTCATTAATTTTCGCCCAATTTCGTCACATCCGCTGCTGCCTGTGTATAAAAGTGGAGCCACTCCCCCGAGAAGGTCACTCCCAGGTCACTCCCCCTCCAGAGTTCAGGGGTTGGATTAGCGATTAGCAACATAGCATTAGCATAGAAGAGCCACGATGTTCCAAGAAAGCTCTTCAAACTGATGTTCACCCACCCTTACACCATCAGGTTACAATCCGTTTGGAGGTGAGTACCATTTTACACCTTTCATTCCATAATTTATCTTTTGAGTACATGACGTGTTTCTTCATGTGCTGTGTTTGTGACCTGCAGCCTTGCTTCGGTGTGGCCCCACAAGGTCGTGGCGTTTTTATCTGTTGCTGATCAACGTTAGTTTGTGGTTGTGTTTAAATGCTCAAAATCTAGTGTTTCTTATGAACACCGCAGAGTGTGTGAACTCTTATGAACTCTGATAAAGAAGACCGTGACATAAAAAAACAATGGAGACTAGCTGGCGCTAATTTTAGCTGTTGTACTAGTTACAGTACGATGTTTTAGACACGGTGTACTTTTGCTGCAAATAATAATGTTGTGCATCAAAGGTATTTATAAAATAATGTGTACTTGTGAATGAGTATCATGGGCAGCAGTATTTATTTTGCACTGGGTCATCTGTTTAACAGATCAACAAAGTGAAAACAAGTACAGTATGCTTGTTTGTAAGGTGATTAAAATGTGTTGTTCTTTTTTTATTTCCATGAGGCGTTCCACATCCAATCTGAGCCGTGCTTCACAGACATCAAGCATCAAGGAGACGTGTAGACATGTCACTTTGGAGGTGACATATATGAGAGCTGATTCACCAGGTACATGTATTCATGTTTTATTTATTACTTTTGTACCCTACCCTCTGTCTGCAGGTATTAATATTATTAATTATGTTTTTATTATTTTATTTATTACTTTTATTATGGCGGACATTTATATAAAAAAAGTTTTAAAAAAGTTTATGCAACATTAATTCTTGTTTATTTGTTCATTGCTACCTGTCCCAACATTTTGGGGATTTGTTGACACTGTGAAATTTTGAATCAACATCTTTCTCCATTAAAATGTTACATTTACTCAGATTAAACTTTTGATCTTTTCTCTTTTCAGGACTGCAAATATCCAGGGTCGGGATGGAGTGAGGGAAGTCGACCGCTGCATCGTGTCCCAGATTTGTCCTCATGCATGAGGGAAAAAATAAATAAACAAATTGATTACAAAAACTAGTTGTCTATGATTCATTTTATTAACAGTAAGTTACTTCAAAACAACAAAAGGTTCTGAAAACACATGGGACACCACCCCAGCTCCTTTGTTTGGACGCAGTGGACAGCAGAACGAGGAGTCCCAACCACCTTCACAGGGTATATGCAGGAATAATGAAGTTAATTTCAATACCTTTTCAAGACTTTTTCAAGACCTTCCAAAAAAATTCAAGACCTTATCGTCACTTTGTTTTATTAAGCAACAAATCTTTGATTTACAAAACTGCTGTTGTTTTCAATTAAATCAGTGAATCTCAAACCTACAACAGAACCGAGATACACTACAGCGGAAAGAAAAAAGTTCAAAAGAAAAACTGAACCACGACTAGGTTTAAGAAAATATAGCTTAGGTTACAACAAGACTCGTAGCTGTTTTAAAGTAACTTGGTTGAACAATGGAGAATAAGAAATAAACAGTAATTATTACATGTGCCTCAGTGCAGTTGCTTTGCATTCCAGCAACTCTTCAGTTTGCATCAGCTCACTGAGTTTTTCTTTACGTCTCCTTCTCGACATTAGACTTGGTGATCAGTTGGGCCATTAAAGGTGCTATGTGTAACTTTCTGTAGAGCACAGAACTTATAAATACTTTCAACAGGCAAATCATTCTGATCCCTCCCCTTCAGAGCCATATATGGCTCTGCTCCTCCTTGCTCTGCTGAAATTCAAATTCAAGCTCTGTTTTTATTGGCTGGTTAACGGCGGGTCACTCTGTGTTTTTAGTGTTTTTATAAATGCTGATAGAGAAGCAAGGGGACTGTAGTTTTTTTCAGAGATTACTTTGTCTAACACCAGTCTGTCAGTAGATAGTGACAGAGTGAAGAAATATGTTAAAAATATATTGTTAGAAAAGATAGACTGCACTACAAAGTTACATAGTGCAGCTTTAAAGAACCTGACTTTCCCTCTGCCTGCTCTGCCAACTGATCTGCATCTTTTTGCAGAGAATCGCACACCTCTCGTAGAACTTCTCTTTTTTTCAGCTCTTCTAACTCAGCTTCAGCTGCTTTCCTCTTAAGGCTCTGTGTGGAAGTTTCTTTCTTCTATCGTTGCTCTGCCAGGTAAATCCTGTACTTTGTCCTTGCATTGGCAACAGAAGCCAGCAGCTCCTTGGTCAGAGGTACCTGTAGAACACCCCCACATACACTGACCTTGTCGCAGATCAACCTCAGAGCCTCCATCGTCTCTTCATGTATGTTGCAGGTTTCGACCTGCTTGTTAACGGAGAATCCACGCTCCACTGTGGCCTGTCCATGGGAGAGTAGTAGGAGGAGCTGACAGAACCTTGAGAGCTCAGGGTGAGACTTGCCAATTGCTGAGTGCAGGAACACATCAAGCCGCTGCTGCAGTGGTTGAAAGGAGAGGAAACGTTCATCTCTAGCCTGACCAGAGAGAAAGCTCTCAAACTGTTGGATGATCACGTCACCTGCGACAGGGGAAATTAAACAAGTAATTACTGATGTGTTAAATTTCATACTATTCATTTAGTTCGTCATTCACAGGGGTCGACACCTGGTCGTCCGCAAAACATTTTGGTTGTCCTTTACAAAAATTGGCAAACGATCTTAAGAAAAATATAATTTAATAAGTATATTGTTCTGTAGGCAAAGTTTACTACAAATGTAATCCTAACATAGTCCATACTGATGGAGACAAGCTGTCTCATATTCAGTTTGGCAACACATTCCTGTGACAATGACAATATGTTTGCTCACTGACAACAGTATGGATTTGATATTTATATTTTAGACACAGGTGTTCAAATCAAGTTATGTATGTTAATATCACACACACACACACACACACACACACCAACACACACACACACACACACACACACACACACACAATTCTTCATTGATTTAAAGGAATATTCTATTTTAGTACTTTTCATATATAAAAATGTACTGTAATATGCTTTATTTATATTTAATATCAACATACACAAAGAAAAGATGAAATAGTAGTAAACAAAAATATTCACTTACTTTGATGTGATGCAACAAGTCTTCAGCTGTCCCATGTCCCAGGAACTGAGAGCCCAGATACCTGGATTGAACGCAGTCTTCATTCCAAAAACGAATGTGCACATCGAGCTGTTTCTTTTTAGTTGACTGGTTCAGAGACTCGTCAAACATCAACACAAATGGGCCAGCTTTGTTAATACTGTCAACGAGCTCCTGCTTAAAAAAGGTCCAAGCCCGAATCGCAAGCATGTAACCAGTTTTGTCCTTGCCACACATGAATGTTCTGGCTATATCCGAATCTGGAAACATTGATTTAAAAATGTCCGATATGCCTTCGTTGGAATTTAAAGAATGGTGATTCACCGCTGTGTTGAGACACCAGATTACCTCTGCACGCTGGTTGGTGTGCGGGCCATGGTCGCCATGATGTCGGCAGACGGAGAGGCAGAAGACGGTGTCAAGGGAGCGTTGGTTGGTTCAGGCACACGGTTAGCTGGAGGTGCTGTCGCTGGTGGAGCACAGAAACTGCTAATGGACATCTGCGTTTTGCGGCTAGCTGCACTTTTGTGGCTAGCTCCAGTCATATGAGACTTCAACGCGTTTATGCCCATCGAGGCTACGCTCATCTTTTTTCTACAAAATGTACAAAAAGCCTCACGGTTATTCTCGGCGACAGGCCTCAACCATTCACGAAAATCGGGCATCTCCAACCAGGAGTCCGAAAACTTGCATTCCCCCATTGTTCTCACGGTCTCGCGCCAACTACTCCAACACACAAAGCAGCCGCGCATGCGCACAAGATAGGCCCAGCCGAAGGCTGTTGTAACCTGACACCCTAAATTTGTGCGAAGCAGTCTCTGAATCCTCCGCGGCGAGGAAAACAAATATTAATCATACATACTTTTTGCTGTCAAATTATTTAAAGCTAGAATAACAGCAAAAAATAATAATACCTCATCAAATCGCTTTCAAGACTTTTTAATACTTTTCAAGACCCTTAGTTTTCCCAAAATTGATTTATCAACTTTTAATAACCTTCAAGACCCCGTGGACACCCTGCTTCAGGATGCCCCACCTTCCAGCCAGAAATGAACACCAGGGTCTCGGCTGTACCAACATTGTCGTGGATGCAGGTCTCAGGAGATGAAGCTCTGGCCGAAACTCTGCATCATCTTCTTGGGTTAAAGTAATCCTGGCTGCAATTACTCTGTGTGGCTGCTGGGTGCTTTGAGTCATCACAGTTATCTGAAAAGAACATTTTAAAGGATACACAGTACATGTATTGTTAAATTTATTGCAATTGGTTTGGTTTGCATTAAGAAATATTTTCTCAATATTTTCTCATTAATCTTATCAGCTGTGCTGTGCCCAGTAACAAATACTGTATACATGTCCTAACAAATATATATTGTACAAGCTTGTCTAATGTTTCTAAACACGGATACAGTATTTGGAAACCAAATAAAAGATTTTACCACTGTTTGGTGCTAATTAATAGTCAATTCAAAAAACAATGTGTGTTTAGTTCTGGGTTGCATAACAAAAATAAGCCAAAGCGTCAAACAAACCCTACCCTATAGAGGGTAGGAAAAATCAATATTTTATAATAAAATTTATTATGAAACGTTACTTTTGGAATGTGCTAAGTAATAAGATGTGGCAAATTAAAATGACAAAAACACAGCTGTACACCGCATGCCATGCAGCTAAACAGGTTTTTAATGTGTTCTGTGTTCAGAAGCATACGCATAAGCTGTGTGTGTGTGTGATTAAATGCACGCAACAACATTTTACAACTGTTATTTTGGTAAAAGTTTAGGTATTTACTTACTGAAGACGTGACTATCCGCCATTTTGAAATCTAATCTTGGGGAGGGGTGGGAGTTTACCACTAGAGGGGGCGTGAACACAGGACAACCTCAACTTCCTCCCCTGCTCGACTCTCGACACGCCTATTTTGAGGGAAAATTTCAAACTGCTTCGGGGGAGGAGTTACCGATCCACAGGGTGTGGAGTCGCTCTTTAACCTTACAGCTGCAAACAGACCTCTCACCGAGCACAAGTTCCAACACACACGAACCTTCGAAGGCGGATCACGGTTTTATACCCCCAGATGACGTCATCGCCTCGTGGGACCAATCCTGGACCGGAACACCTTGGAAACTTCTTTGGGACTGCCCTACTCTGTAACGTGATCTGTCTCTCAGACAATAAGCTATCAGCTTCATATGTAAACTTCAAGTGTTGTGTCTGTTGTTTTGTGCAAGCGTGTAACTGTTCCCTAGTGAAAACAAAGCCCGAGAGAAAAACTTTCTGCCTTGTGTCACATTTCACATTATAAGGCAGAATTAAGTGAATACAAATAATGGAACATAATGGGTGTAATGTAATACTGATAGAAATATATTTCAAACCAGATAAAAGACAATTATATCAAATATTACTTTTAAAATACCTGTAATCATTATCAAGAAAGTTAATTCTCAATAGTCCAGGTATCAAATCCGCTCATTCTCAATCAGTTCATCTGGACAGTTTCTTTTTAGCAGAAACGTTTCACCCTCACTCCAGAGGGCTTCCTCAGTCAGAGTAGTCCAAAGCACACTGAAGTTAACCCACCAAGTAAGCAACTTATGTGGACCAACCAGTTTGCTGTAGCCAAGATGGTTTCTGGGGGCGTGTCCCTCGTCGACTCCTCCCAGGCAGGCAGACATGTCCAAAGTGGTTCAAGACAAGAAAGTTAATTCTCAATAGTCCAGGTATCAAATCCGCTCATTCTCAATCAGTTCATCTGGACAGTTTCTTTTTAGCAGAAACGTTTCACCCTCACTCCAGAGGGCTTCCTCAGTCAGAGTAGTCCAAAGCACACTGAAGTTAACCCACCAAGTAAGCAACTTATGTGGACCAACCAGTTTGCTGTAGCCAAGATGGTTTCTGGGGGCGTGTCCCTCGTCGACTCCTCCCAGGCAGGCAGACATGTCCAAAGTGGTTCAAGACAAGAAAGTTAATTCTCAATAGTCCAGGTATCAAATCCGCTCATTCTCAATCAGTTCATCTGGACAGTTTCTTTTTAGCAGAAACGTTTCACCCTCACTCCAGAGGGCTTCCTCAGTCAGAGTAGTCCAAAGCACACTGAAGTTAACCCACCAAGTAAGCAACTTATGTGGACCAACCAGTTTGCTGTAGCCAAGATGGTTTCTGGGGGCGTGTCCCTCGTCGACTCCTCCCAGGCAGGCAGACATGTCCAAAGTGGTTCAAGACAAGAAAGTTAATTCTCAATAGTCCAGGTATCAAATCCGCTCATTCTCAATCAGTTCATCTGGACAGTTTCTTTTTAGCAGAAACGTTTCACCCTCCTTCAATGTAATCATTATCTTTTACGTTTTCAACCATTTTAGACCTATTTCCTATTTATTTTCCTATTTTTTATTTATTTCCTATTAATCTGTTTAATAGCCAAATAAACAAAAATGGATACAACAATAAAGGTTATTTTAGCCTGGGTTACAATAACAATATTGTGTAACAGATTTCTTCTTTGAAATTCTCTTTCTTGGAACCATATGAGCTGTTTTCTTTTCTTCACTATGAAACCTCTTAGATTTTTTTTTTTTTTGTGTGTGTGTGTTGTTTGAACTATCTTGGTATAGTCGGGATGAAGAATAGGGGAGAACCGAGGATCCAGAAATCCCGGGTGGAGATGGGGAGAGGTGGAGGGATGCGACTAGACTGGCAACGGGCAAACAGGAAGAGCTTCTTCTTCTTCTTCTTCTTCATGGGGTTTAATGGCGGTTGGCAAAAAACTTAAGGTGTGCATTACCGCCACCACTGGTATGGAGTGTGGTTCTTCATGGGATAATTCTTTGTGTACGCCTGATTAAACTATATGTATTTCAAATTCTATTAAACAACTTCGTTTTCTTAAAATATCTAATTATAATCTGGATAAGTTTACTCTCTAAGTTATGTTGTAGTGCAGCTATTATGTCAAACTTTTCTTTTATCTCTTCAAATTCTCTCTTCATATATTTACGTTCTTGATCATATTTTTGACATTCCTGTAGAACATGAACAGGAAGAGCTGAGGAAGGGACGGCCTTATATCTGGATGGACGGTTGATTAGTGACTCGAAGCAGCTGGGGTGAGTCTCCCATTTTTGAATTTGCGTCTTCGACTTCATCACTACTATGAGGCCATCAAGTACATGTATTGCTGTTTTTTTTTCAGTCAGAATGAATGAAAACGATCATATCTCAGCCAAAAAATTGTTTATAAAAATGGGGAAAAAATCCATAAATATGTCACTTCGGCCTATAAGTTGCAGGGCATGTAAATTATGCAAAAAACTGTGACTTACAGGATGAAAAATATGGTAGATATTATTTTTCTCCCTTTTCTTTTTGAATTGTTCATGTTTTCAGTGTTGAATTATTTTAATCAAACTGTTCTGTTTTCAAGTTTACGGTTTTTCATTTGCCATTAGAGATATGTTATGTGTGGTAACAATTAAACTTTTTTTCTTGGGTTAGATTTAAATAACATGTAGGTCAGTGCTTTTATTGAGGCAAGAAGCAAATCGATGTATCGAGTAATTGTTATAAAACTACACTTACTACCAAAATTTCGGAAGAAAATTATGGAAGCCATTGTGTCTCATATATAAAATTAAAATGGATTAGCAGAAATGCTTTTTCATTTCAAAATCAAGCAGCATTTTTTGACTCATAAATAAAATTAAAATTAAATCATTTTCATTTTCTAAATCAAAACTGCTCATTGTGTAACTTAATTAAAAAGATAAATAAAATAACATTTGACATTTCATTTTCAAAACATGTCCCAGTAAAAAGTGACCAAAAATCATTTTGAAATGTCAATTTTGAAAATTATAATGAAATAGCAGAAATGCTTTTTCATTTCAAAGTCAAGCTGCCTTTTTTGTCTCATAAATAAAATTTAAATTAAATCATTTTCATTTTCTTCTTCAACACTGCTCATTTTGTAGCAGAACTCCAGAGGAAACTAAGAACAATTTGCATTTTCATTTTCACTCTCAACCGTGGTCAAAGTGTAACATTAATCAATCTCAGTTGGCAATTCCAATTGGCTGCTTCACAACGCCCACTGAATCACTGATTGGCTGTTTTAGCAGCAGGCGGAGCTTTAGACAGGGACAGGAAAGTGTCCTGCTGCTGCTGCTTGGATAGCAGATGTCTCCCTCCAGATGCACACAGCTGCTCCGCTGCAGAGGCTGCAAAGATATACAGTATATGTTAGTGTTACTGAGTTTAATTTCTGTTAATAACTGATTACAAATCAACATATTTTACATGGGCGTAGCCTCGATTTTCTAAGGGGCAATTCCTTAAATGCAAAACTGGAACTACCACATGTAACATATTCAATGGTCCAGTGGTTAGAGCATTGCGTTTCAGTTCCAAGGCTTTTCTTGACGTGAGTTCAAATCCCACTCGGGACAACTTATTTTATGTTCGTCTTTTATTGGAGAAAAAAAAAGAAGAGAGTTTGTGTTAACCACAGGCATAACACAAACTTCTTTTTATTCTCCAATAAAAGACGAACATAAAATAAGTTGTCCCGAGTGAGATTTGAACTCACGTCAAGAAAAGCCTTGGAACTGAAACGCAATGCTCTAACCACTGGACCATTGAATATGTTACATTTGTTAGTTCCAGTTTTGCATTTAAGGAATTGCCCCTTAGAAAATCGAGGCTACGCCCATGTAAAATATGTTGATTTGTAATCAGTTATTAACAGAAATTAAACTCAGTAACACTAACATATACTGTATATCTTTGCAGCCTCTGCAGCGGAGCAGCTGTGTGCATCTGGAGGGAGACATCTAATAATAATAATAATAATTGTCTAATCTTGTCATCTGCGTATGTTTCCCATACACAGACGAAATTCGTCTCTGCATTTAACCCAACCACCTACCAGGCGGTGCAATGAGCAGCCATAGAAGGCGCTCGGGGAGCTGGAGAAATAGGTGTGCACTCATAGACACCCCAAGATGTGTAGTGGCCGGGACGCGAACCCGCGTCCTTCGGGTCCCAAGTCAAAAGTCATAGCTTTAAAAACTCCTACAGCTTGTGTTATTGCTTTTGATCGATCTGAATTACCTGATAATGGTTGTTTAAATGCTGACGTTATCGGTCTTTGAACCAAACTACTTTCATGTTTGGATGATGTAATTCCAAGTGTGTTAACAAGTTAGACGTGTTGCCTGCGGCAGTCCAATCTCCGTGAAACAACGTCGACACACAGCTTTGGATTTGTTCACTTGTCTTTTAACAAGAAAGATATACCGGTAATGTTCTCAAACAGGAGACCACAATGACATGGCTTGTTCGGTGCCTGCTCGGCTGCTAATGCTACGCATGCTACAAGATAATACTGTGCTGAAACAGGCATAGGAACTTTAGTTCCGCGGTGCACAATCTCTTATTAATAAAATTTAATGAGTGAAAAAATAACCGAAACGGTACACATGTAGACCGAACCGAACATGCTGTAACGAAATGGTTCAATACACCCACATGTAATGTTACATGACTAGGCTACAGTTGATAAAGGCTCTGTTTCTCATAAATGACCAGTCAAAAGCTGCCAGCAAAAATTGAGAATGCTTTAGGGGTTGAGGCCTTTCTTGGTGTTTAAAAAAGAAAGAAAAAAAGAAAGAACCTCTTTTATGTTTAATTGCACATGTGTGATGGATGTCATGTGTTTGTGCATTATTCGTACCTATGACTTGGATATGCGTGCTGGCAGTGATGCTTGTGGCAACATTGGTGGCGACACATTGCCACTCTCCATGGTCCTCCTTTGCGAGTGACTTCAGCTGTAAGCTGCCTCGGGGCAAAACGTTGTGCTTGCTGTTACTGGGTTTCCCTACCTGTTGTCCATCGAAATATGAAATGAAGGAAGCAGCCAATTAAAGATAGTCAGAAAAATACATGTATTCAATAATAAAACTCAAAACTCTGAAAAACTCAAGGAAAAAATGGTAAAATATAATAATCTAAATTCAATAATCTAATATTTAGTCTGCCAATACACAATATTTAAAAAAATTACCACTAAAGAATCAAGGTTAATAGATTAACTTAGGTTTAGGAACAGAGCCACGCCTCAAATACACCTCAAATTACCTGGCAAGCCACAGACCACTTTCTATTTCTATTTTATACCAAAATTTTACAACACAAACAGCTAAGATTATAATTTGTTCTCAACAGAAGTGTTTACAAATCAAATTCAAAAGCCAGCAGCTTGCATTTCTTATAAACAACACTTCACACTGTCACTCACACCTAGAGACACAGAAATGTGATCCTCTCACACTTCCATTTTTTTTCCAACCATATCAGACCTCACTGACATCCTCCTAGGCCTCAGCTAGCATCAGCAAATTCACTCAGCTCAGTAGTTCTCAAACGGGGGGGTACCCAGGCAATATCACTCAATGTATTCCCCCCGAGTCAGAACATGTAGCAGACAGAACTAAAGTGCTTTGTTGACAAACTAGTAAATTGAGAGGTGTGCCTTTCAGCTCAACTCATTTTTCATCCCGACCAATCAAAGCAACACTGTCATTGATGAGGATGACGCACCGATCCATTGATCCATCTTTTGCTTTTCCTACCATCACTCGTAAACAAGACACCCAAATACATAAACTCCTTCACTTGAGGCCTTCACCAAACATTGGTCACTTGGGCTTTGAAGTCACCCAGTAGAACAAGGGAATCCCCAGTCTCTATGAGTAGTGACCTTCCAGGACACCACACAGAGACTCAGGAAGGCCGAGTAATCTGAACTGCTGTTTGATGCAATATCAGCCCAACAATATCCAGCTGGTATGGCTTAATCTTCCAACTCTTCTCAACTGCCATTGAGATTGCATTCCATGTCTTTAGAGCCTGTTTATGTCACCATGCTGGATTGGCCAGTGACCCTCCCTTACTTGCAGCCCATCTTACATTGTATCTAAACTTAATGGTTCTACTGGCAGATGGTGGGCTCACCCACCAGGAGCTGGTATCCTGTCTTGCTTTAAAGCGTAGCCCAGCCAAGCTCCAGGACCACCAGACATTCGCCAGCAAATTCCTCTCCAGGTCTGCTATAGGGAGTTACTCCAGTTTCCCTTCTCCTGGAGAGTTTTCCGGATGTATGTGTTGTTTGTGCATCATGGCTTTTGTATCCCTCTTGGTCTTACCTCTCCAATGAGACCTGTTTGCTATGGGAGACCCTAGCAGGAGCTGACCCCCCTTAGAATTGGCCACTCTATGGCTTAGTATTACAGACTCCTATTGGCTTGACCAAAAGCATGGCACAATTGGCTGATGGACTGCACTGAAGCGGATCTGTGTCAACTGGTTCAGTAAAAATAAAACACAAAGTGCACACTAGCATTGTGCACAAGTATAGTTTTATTTTTATTTTTTTTACTTTTTTGATTAAGATTTCTAAATAAAAATCTTCATGTCCAATAGCTGACCAACTTGTGCAAGTTTGACCAAAAAATGATGGTTTGTTTTTGGCCACTGGTTCTGGGGCATCCAGTGGTCTTGATGCTCTTCCCAAAACTCCACACTGGATTTTTTTTAATTATCAAAAAAATCATTTTGTGTGTAATAAGAGGACAATGTTTTTATATTTTCCCAAAGAATTACTGTTAAGGCAAATATTCTGTTGATCTTTATTAAAATCTGAATTGTGGAGTTTAAAGCTAAAGACCTTCAATGTTTCAAGTCATTTAGATTTGAGATTTTTATTTCAGGCTGTGATAGCTCTAAAATACTGACTAGATTCTTGTGGAAACAAATATTAAACAATTTTATTTTAAAGCAGTTATGTAGGGTGGACAATTTTAACCATAAGGAACACTTATTGTCATAAAGTCAAAGGACCTTCTGATGGTTAATTTCTATCCACAGCAAACTAACCTTACCAACTGCCTTTATCAATGCCTGTTTTTGCCTTTGTTTATTTTTGATATCTGCTGTGGTTATACAATACAGTATATACTTTGTATTAACTTATCCTTAAGAGTTAAGCTAGAATACCTTAAAGCAGGGGTAACCAATCCTGGTCCTTGAAGGGACTATTCTGTATGTTTTAGATGTGTTTCTGTTCCAGCAGCACACCTAATTTGAATCAAGGGGTGATTAGCAGGCTTCTGCAAAACATAAAGCAGTAATTCTAATACTGAATTAGGTAGCTTCGTTCAGGAAAACATGTAAAACATCTAGGATAGTGGCCCTTGAAGACCAGGATTAGACACTACTTACCTTAAGGCATCGTTAAAACAGTGTATGACCTCTTTTTATGGAACCAAGATGATTCATAACTTAACATCTGGCCTCTCCTCAAATCTCACTTTGCTGCATGTCCGTTCTTTATCCAGCAGTGTCCTGCAAATTACTCCCATTTTTACATAATTAAGCAAATGCTTTCATGCCAAGGATCATTTTTAAAACATCGACTCATTCAGCTTCATTGATGGCAAGTCTGTGTTTCATATTCTGTTACCCTCGTCCATCCACTGACTAAGAAAACAGGGGCCCACAATGGAACATCTACCTGGTCACCTTTCTTTACTATTCATCTGTCTATTGTCTTTTTACAGCTGTCACATTCCAACCATCATGTTATTTAATCTCCAGACCCTTCGATGTATTATTCACTCAGCAATCAAGAATAATTTGTTCTGCGTGTCTTGTTAAAGCAGTTCCAGTTTGAGTGTCCACTGCAGGGACAGATTTCATGAAACAATTTCTCATTTAAATGTGCTGGTTATTAAGTACTGTTTCAGAGTCAAATTATTGAATGCTAGAATTTGAAACATGTGGGAGTTTCTTGCCTTCCGCCATGTGATGTTTGGAAAAGGGTCTCCCTCTGCTTCACAGGGGATGACAAGTTCTCTCCCAGCCTCTTGTCTGTACTCCCCTCCAGGAACCACAGAGAATTTTGGAGGATCCTGAACAGAGTAAATCAGCCAGACTACTTAAATTAAATGTTGCTGGGCATGGGTCAGATATGGTTTATACATCAGAGGTATGTACCTTTAGCACCAAGGGAGCAGGAGAGGACCATCCCATGGAACCCAGGGCATTGTAAGGCATGCAAGTGTAGGTGCCAAGAGAGTCATCTGTCACCTCTGACACACGGATGCTCCCATCGTCCATTTGGCTCCAACCAGGGTACTGTTGATGGAGAAATTATGGTCATCCAAAAAAAGAACACATCTTGATTTTATTTTGTAACGTACTTAATACAGCCATAGGTATGTATTGGACATGGTCTTGTCTGGGTATGAATCAGATGTACTGTATTACATAAATACAAAGTACATTCAAAGTACTTACCAGATATGTACATGATAGATACCTGGTATGTACAGGGTACTTACAGTGTGTACCAGACCTGTACTAAATAAGTACCTGGTATGGGTACAAAATGGGTTCATCCTATATAAATACTAGGTACATACAGAATATTTATTAGGTATGAATTGGCTACTTGCATGGTACTTACAGGTTATGTACTGGACACAACGTACCTGGTATTGGCTGTGTACAAAAAGGGTATGTCCAAAATAAATACCAGGCAAGTACTTACAAAATATTTACCACATATTTACTGCCTATATGTAC
Organism: Garcialebias charrua; assembly: GCA_038048925.1. Taxonomy (NCBI): domain Eukaryota; kingdom Metazoa; phylum Chordata; class Actinopteri; order Cyprinodontiformes; family Rivulidae; genus Garcialebias; species Garcialebias charrua. The sequence continues at coordinate 35,960 of JBBPBX010024690.1, forward strand.
ATGCTATTAACAGGGTATGTAACTGTTATGTGCCAAGTGCACATTTGGTTTTGACTCAGTATGTACTAGGTACATACCAGGTACATACTGTGTTTATGCATGGTATTTACAGGGTACCTACAGGGTACATACATACTGGGTATGTACCTGATGACAAGAGTGGACTCTCTTGGCACCTACATACTGTATGTACCTGGATCTGACTGGGTACATACTGGTATGTACTAGGTACATGCAAAGTACTTACCTAGTATTTGCAGCTTCTTAAATTATACCCAGTTTGTTCTAGCAAGGTACACACTTGGTATTTACCTAGCATTGGCTGGGTGTGTATTGTTTTAGAAAAACAAGATTTAGTGATAAATCTAAAAAAGCTAAGTCTGGTCCTCTGGACATTCAAAAAACAAAACAAAACAAAACAAAACAAAAAAGAAAAAAATCCAGAGGACCAGACTTAGCTGTTTTAGATTTTTCTACCTGGATTCATTCATTCATTCAACCTTTATTTATACAGGCTAGCCTCGTTGAGTCACGGGGACTCATTTACAAGAGGGACCTGTCTCACTCACACCAAACAACCATCCACTCTCACACTCACACCTAGGGTCAATTTAGAGTCACCAATCAGCCTAACAAGCATGTTTTTTGGTCTGTGGGAGGAAACCGGAGTACCCGGAGGAAACCCACGCATGCACGGGGAGAACATGCAAACTCCACCCAGAAAGGCCCCGGACCGGGATTTGAACCGGCAACCTTCTCGCTGAGAGGCAGCAGCTCTACCAGTTGTGCCACCGTGCTGCCCAAAATTACTGAGCATGCATCAGGGTACCGTATTCATCGGTGTATAATACGCTCTTTTATTGCTCATTTGAATATCCTGCGTAGTATACACCAAAGCATATTATCTATGGATATTTTTTCCCATATTTTTAAACCCATTTTTGGTTCTGATATCTACGTTTTTCATTTTTGCCGAAAATGGTGCAGTACCAGTTTCGGCCGCTATGGGCGCTAATGCGCCCTGTAGTCTGTTTAACTGCAGACTGTACCAAAAATGGTGCAGTACCAGTTTCGGCCACTATGGGCGCTATGGGCAGCAGCAGAGAACTCAGAGAGCGAAGAGGAAGAGGGCCACTTCCAGACGTTTCTAGCTCATGTGTCCGAAAAAAGCCTCCTCTGGTCGGACTGACTCTGTCGCTGCCCGTGCCTTGCTCTGGATATACCGGTAGCCGCAATTAGCTGTGAGGTTTGCCGTTTTTGTTTGCAAGATACCACTCATAAACCACACCACGGATTTTTAAATCCAGCTGATTTCCCATTTGGTTAAGCTCAGGACCCCGTCTGCTATAAAGTCAGGTAAGAAATATATTTTTAAGCGTTTATTTAGCTAAATTTAAAGAAATAAATCGGCAAACTATTTTTTAAAATCTAGCTCAGACCAGCTGATTTCACGTTTAGTTAAAGGTTCAGTATGCAGTTTCTGTAGAACTGCAGCAGTTAGAAATATTTTCAACAGGCAAAGCATTCTGATCCCTCCCCCTCAGAGCCATATGTGGCTCTGCCCCCTTGTGGTCTGTTGAATTTCAAATTCAAGCTCTGTTTTTATTGGCTGATTCAAATTCAAGCTCTGTTTTTATTGGCTGGTTACAAACTCTGTTTTTATTGGCTGGAAAATGGCGGGTCACCTTTTCTTTTTAGAAATGCTTATTTACCACCTGGAGAAGCAAGGGGACAATATTTTTTTTAATTTTTTTTCAGAGATTACCTGGCTAACATCAGTCTGTCAGGAGGTAGTGACAGAGTGAAGAAATATGTTCATAAAAAAAGCTACATACTGCAGCTTTAAGCTCAGGAGACCGTTTGCTATAAAGTCAGCTAACAAATGTATATTTTTTAGGTGTTTCTGTATGGTAGTTTTATTTTAATTAAATTCAGCTCTTGCTGCGCAGCCAACCATTTCTGGGTGCGAGCATCGTGTTGTTTACGTTCAAAATTCAGCTAATTTGTAATAATTTATTAACAAAAATTAAACCGAGACACGTTAACATATATATTCCGCTAACAAATATATATATTTTTAGGTGTTTCTGTACGGTAGTTTTATTTTAATTAAATTCAGCTCTTGCTACGCAGCCAACCGTTTCTGGGTGCGAGCATCGTGTTGTTTACGTTCAAAATTCAGCTAATTTGTAACGTTAACATATATATTCCGCTAACAAATATATATATATTTTTAGGTGTTTCTGTACGGTAGTTTTATTTTAATTAAATTCAGCTCTTGCTGCACAGCCAACCGTTTCTGGGTGCGAGCATCGTGTTGTTTACGTTCAAAATTCAGCTAATTTGTAACGTTAACATATATATTCCGCTAACAAATATATATATATTTTTAGGTGTTTCTGTACGGTAGTTTTATTTTAATTAAATTCAGCTCTTGCTGCACAGCCAACCGTTTCTGGGTGCGAGCATCATGTTGTTTACGTTCAAAATTCAGCTAATTTGTAATCATTTATTAACAAAAATTAAACCAAGACACGTTAACATATATATTCCGCTAACAAATATATATTTTTTAGGTGTTTCTGTATGGTAGTTTTATTTTCATTAAATTCAGCTCTTGCTATGCAGCCAACCATTTCTGCGTGTGAGCATCGTGTTGTTTACGTTCAAAATTCGATTTTGTAATCATTTATTAACAAAAATTAAACCGAGACACGTTAACATATATATTCCGCTAACAAATATATATATTTTTAGGTGTTTCTGTATGGTAGTTTTATTTTAATTAAATTCAGCTCTTGCTGCGCAGTCAACCGTTTCTGGGTGCGAGCATCGTGTTGTTTACGTTCAAAATTCAGCTCATTTGTAATCATTTATTAACAAAAATTAAACCGAGACACGTTAACATATATATTCAGCTAACAAATATATATATTTTTAGGTGTTTCTGTACGGTAGTTTTATTTTAATTAAATTCAGCTCTTGCTGCGCAGCAAACCGTTTCTGGGTGCGAGCATCGTGTTGTTTACGTTCAAAATTCAGCTCATTTGTAATCATTTATTAACAAAAATTAAACCGAGACACGTTAACATATATATTCAGCTAACAAATATATATATTTTTAGGTGTTTCTGTACGGTAGTTTTATTTTAATTAAATTCAGCTCTCGCTCCAAACCGGGCCTGTGGGCCTGTTGTGTGTGTGCGCGCATCGTGTTGTTTACATTTTAAATTCAGCTGATTTGTAATAATTTATTAACAAAAATTAAACAGAGACACGTTAACATATATATTCAGCTAACAAATATATTTTTAGGCGTTTCTGTAGTTAAATTTTAATGAAATTCAGTTTGCGCTGCACAATGGACCGCATTTCCGGGTTGTCTCATCGATGACGCGTAATGTCAGCGGTGACGCGTTATGTCGGCATCGGGAAGGGTTTGGCGCCATCTAGTGGCCATAAAAAGGACCGTCACGGCAGCGCGTATTATACACCGAAGCGTTTTATGTACAGATTCTTATG
>JBBPBX010024691.1:0-13047 GCA_038048925.1 Garcialebias charrua
GAAACAAACAAACAAAAAAAGTAGAAACGTTTCATCTTTCCTCCGAAAGACTTCTTCAGTCTGAAGAGCGGTGTTCTTTTAAATAGCACCTTCTCATAGTGGATAAACCAGTTTGCTGCTGACAGCCAAAACTAGCTGCTCACATGATTGCATGGTGGTTGTTTGCTATTCACAAGGGGCTGAGTGATACTAGCAATAACAGCATTGTAAGAGGGGGACAGTTGAACCCGGAGCCCTCCACCTCTGTTTAATGATGGACGGTTTATTTTCACAAAGATGGCCTCTTTTACTCCTCTCTCAAACCATCGTTACTCTCTATCAAGGATGTGAACATCTTCATCCCTGAAAGAGTGACCGCTGGCCTGGAGATGAGTGTAGACCGCAGAATCCTGATCTGATGAGGTTCATCTTCTGTGCTGGGCCATCCTTTTTTGTTTGTTTGTTTGTTTTGTTTTGTGAATGTCCAGAGGACCAGCCTTACTTTTTTAGACTTTTCTACTTGGATTACTGAGCATGCATCAGGATATTATTTATTACTGTTATTGCCATTTGTTATACTGTATGTTTTTTTTATATTTATATATATATATATATATATATATCTGAAGTCTTATTCTGTCAATCAATCAATCAACTTTATTTATATAGCACATTTTAAAAACCACAGGGTTAGCCAAAGTGCTGTACAGTAACACAAAAGACAAGTTAACTAAAATGATAAAAAAACAAACAAAGCATACAAAAATAAAAAGCATATACCAGTCTCACTGTGGGTGGGTTAAAATGCCACAAAAGAATAAGATCACATGTTAAAAGCCAAGGTATAAAAGTGTGTTTTTAAAAGAGATCTAAAAACAGGAAGAGAGGAGGCCTGCCTAACACTCATGGGTAAGTTGTTCCACAGTCTGGGAGCAACGACAGCAAACGCTCTGTCACCTCTGAGCTTCAGCCTAGTTTTGGGGACTGTCAGCAGCAACTGATCAGCTGATCGTAGGGATCAAGGAGTCAAATTAATGCCATTGTGCAGGCATGTACATCTTCATCTAGTGTGTGTATGTGTGGGTGTGTGGGTGTGCGTGCACATGCTAAGTTTGTCCTTATTGAGCTGTTGTTGTAATCCGAACAGCTCTGCCGAGGAGCTCCTGCCTTGAACCAGAACAGACGTCTGGTGATCAGCGGTTACTGAGAACACAGAAAAAAGGGACAATCTGCTCTGAAACCCTAAAGTCACTCTGCAGACGGTGCAGGGGCAGAAATGGAGGCTCGTGTCTCCACCACCAGGCTGCCTCCTGGGAACAGCTGATCAATGGTGACAGCACTAACTCAAGTCGACTTGTAGAAGTGTATGGGATGATAGGTTAGAGCAATGAATGAAACGAAATGTTTGCTAACTAAATTCTTAATTATAATTAGGGTTGTTGCTCGTTTTTGATTATTTTAGAAACACTTTAGTTAAAAAAGGAGCACAACTGTATTTGAAAACAAAACTGCTGAAACAGCCAATGCACTAAATTTCATCTTGACTTTGATCTTTAAAACTAGAGAAATTGCTAATTTTCCTGCGAAAAGGCAGTGTGAATGCTTACTGCAGAAAAACTTGCTGGAAAAACAGCTGCGATTAGCTAAAAAAAAAAAACTGAAATGTAGCTGAAATTAAAGAACAAGCCTAAGTGATCAGAAGAAAGCAGAAAGAACACATATTTGATTAATTGGGTCTACATAAGGAGAAATAAAAACAAGGAAGTGGATATTATATGAAAAAAAGCTTTTTTTCCTTTATTCTTCTTCTTTCGGCTGCTGCCTTCTTTAGAGGTTGCCACAGCAAACTAAAGTTGCATGAAGACTTGGCAGTTACTGTATATTTACGCTGGATGCACTTCCTGATGCAACCACAGACCACCGAGCTACAACAGCCCTATGTGTGGAGCAGAGCACCCGCGTTGAACGTTATCAACCATTAAATGGCCGTTGTTAGTTGTTATCATCCCCATATGTAGCAGTCAGACTGTCCCTCCTGTACCTCCTAGTAGGTTTAAAGGTACGTTGTTAGTGCTGGTAGCGATGATAATAGGCTCTATTTTTAGCTTTGTTAGCGCTCACAATAGCTTCACGTGGTTAGTTTTAGAATAAAGGGTCTTGGTTAGGTTTAGGCACAAGGGTAGGTGGGTTACGTTTAGGGTTGGTCCTCTGGGTCAGGTGTAAGGTTAGGTTTAGGAAAAGGGTTATATAAGTTTAAAAACATAAAAAGACACTTCCTGGTTTACCCCGGCGAGACGCTGCCTATTATCAGCGATAATAATGATAATAACGTACCTTTACACCTACTAGGATGTAGGTGGGACAGTCTCACTGCTACATATGGCGATGATAACAACTAATAACGGCCATTTAATGGACTGATGATATCTGAAGCCGCTCAGCAGAGAGCTGCCATCTAGGACACCCAGGGGAGCAGATGTGGGGGTTAAAGGTTCAGTCTGCAGTTTCTGTAGAACTGCAGCACTTAGAAAAAATTTCAACAAGCAAAGCATTCTGATCCCTCCCCCTCAGAGCCATATATGGCTCTGCCCCCTTGTGGTCTGTTAAAATTCAAATTCAAGCTCTGTTTTTATTGGCTGATTCAAATTCAAGCTCGGTTTTTATTGGCTGGTTACAAACTTTGTTTTTATTGGCTGGAAAATGGCGGGTCACTTTTTCTTTTTAGAAATGCTTATTTACCACCTGGAGAAGCAAGGGGACAATATTTTTTTTTAGTTTTTTTCAGAGATTACCTCTCTAACATCAATCTAGTGACAGAGTGAAGAAATAAGTTAAAAATATATTGTTAGAAAAGTTACATATAGCAGCTTTAAGGGCCTTGCTCAAAGGCCCAGAGTGGGGCAAAGGAGGGTGGAGGCAGGTATGGGTGCTTCACAAATCCCACCCACATTTTGATGTTGTCAGTACCGGGAGTTGAATTCATGATCTTTCAATAACAGGCCCAACTTCTCTAACCTCTGTTAGAAAAAAGCTCTGAAAACAGCTTAAATTAGCCTGAAAACAGCTAAATTAAAAGCTGGAATGGTAGAAAAAGCTGAAACTTGCAGAAATAAGCTGAAAGGAGCATGACAAGCTGAACTCAGTACAAAGAAGTTAATTAGGCTGAAAGAACAGTGGGTTCGGATGTTGTCAGTCCATACAATGGCAGTTATCAACTGTTATCATCCCCATTTGTAGCAGTGAATAGGTCACGATCTGCCTCCTCCTAGCATGTTTAAAAGAACGTTATCAGCGTTGTTATCGCTGTGAGTAGGCTGCGTGTTTCCGTAAACCCGGAAGTGTAGCGTTTTTTGTTTTTTTCAGCTTATGTAACCGTTTTCCTCAACCTAACCTTAAACCTGACCCAGAGGACCAACCCTGAATGTAACCCCCTTACCCTTGTGCCTAAACCTAACCAAGACCCTAAACACGCCGAGGCTTTACTCTAAACTTTAACAGGTAGCTAAAGACGGAGCCTGCTGTCATCGCTTGTAACGGTGACAACGTACCTTTAAACCTACTAGTAGGTAGTGGTACAGTAGGGGAATTCTGATTGCTACATATGGGGATGATAATAATTGATAAGGGCCATTTTATGGTTGATAACATCCGAAGCGGAAGCGGGTGGAAAGAAGCACAAATTACCATAAAATTTTGAATTAATCTGAAAACAGCTGAAATTAGCAAAAAAAAAATGCTAAAAAGGTAGCTGAAAACGTAGAACAAGCTAAAATTAGTAGATGAACGCAGAAAGATCACATGTTTGCCCAATTAGGCTGAAAGAAACAGAAATTAGCACAAAAAGTGGAAATATCTGAAATAAGCTGAAATTAGAATCAACAAAAAAAGCTGCTGAAAAGTAGCTACACACAAAAAAATAAAGGTCAACTTTTGTACCTAAAAGGTACTTTTATCGGGAAAGTACCTTGTAAGTACAGAGATGGACCCTTGGGGTGATTTACTGTGGACCTTCAGAGGTACAAAATCACTGATCAGAGCAAATGGTACAAAATTGTACCAGTAGGAGTCAGTGTTGGGAGGGGTATTTCCTCCTAGACAGAAAAGGCGCCAGAAATGTAAAATGGCGGACTGCCCGGTTTTACGCAGCCTGTCCACCGAAGAACTGGTTCAAAAAATATCTGAAGCTGGAATCAAAATTAATGAAGAAGAGGCAAGAAGATTCAAGGGTAAGTAATGACCTATTTGATATGTCCATAATCTAACACAGTCTATTAGTTTAAGATTAACCACAATTTCAAAAGCACTTATGTCTTAGCAAAGCTAGGAAGCTAATGCTAATGCGCTAACGTGCAAATGGCGAACTTTTTTTTAAATCCAGCAGATTTGACCATTTTGTGAAACTGTTATGCTCAGAAAAACCTTGTGCTATAAAGTCAGCTAAGAAATATATTTTTTCTCAGCAAAGAAATAATCTACAAAGCTCCTAGGCTAAAGGGACATGGGGAAAGAAAAAAAACAGATTCCTGAGAAACTACCGTACAAACCGCTGTATTATACGTAGTATTTTTGCTCATTTGAATGTCCAGCGTATTAAACACCGAAGAGTATTATTTATGGATTTTTTCCCATATTTTTAGACTCATTTTTCGCTCTGATTCTTCGTTTTTAATTTTTGGCAAAAATGGTTCAGTACCAGTTTCGGCCGCTATATGAGCGCTGTAGGCAGCAGCCAGCAGAGGACTCAGAGAGCGAAGAGGAAGAGGGGCAACTTCCAGAAGTTTCTACTTGCATCATGCAAGTAGAAACTAGTTGCATGTGTTCGAAAAAGGCCTCCTTTGGTCGGACTGATTACTCTGTCGCTGCCCGCTCCCTGCTATGGATGTACCGGTAGCTGTTTTTGTTTGCAAGATACCACTCATAAACCACACCGCGGATTTTTAAATCCAGCTGATTTCACATTTGGTTCAGCTCAGGAGCCCGTCTGCTATAGTGAGGTAAGAAATATATTTTTTAAGCGTTTATTTAGCAAAATTTAAAGAAAGAAAGCGTCCGGTTTGACCCGCCTGGCGCCTGCATAAAAATCGGTTAACTTTTTTTTAAAAATCCAGCTGATTTGAACATTTCGTTAAACTCAGGAGTACGTCTATTATTACCCATAAGTCAGCTAAGAAATATATTTTTAAGCGTTTATTTAGCTAAATTTAAAGAAAGAAAGCGTCCGGTCTGACCCGCCTGGCGCCTGCATAAAAATCGGCAAACTTTTTTTTTTTAATTCAGCTGATTTGAACATTTCGTTCAACTCAGGAACACGTCTTCTATAAAGTCAGCTTAGAAATATATTTTTTCTCGCAAAGAAATAATTGTTTTTACCGTGTTTCTTTGTGAAGTTCTTCGTACTGGCTTGGTCCTGTCGCCGCCATCTTGATCAGGACAAAGCTGACGCGTCGCGTGGCGATGACGCATATTAAACACCACTTTCGGCGAATCAGCGCTCGCCTTTACAGATACGAGTGTGTAACTGACAAATCACAGCTCTCGTTTCATCCAGCTTCTTGTTTCATCCAATCACCGCTCATAAACAGACGTGATTGACACGTAATGTATCGTTAGCTTAGCACAGCGGAACACAACTTTACGGACACTTTACAGCTCATAAACCTAGCTTTTTAAGGTACAATGACAAGCAGTCATTTGAGAAATTGCACAGCAAGTTGACAATGTTTGTTTGTTTGTGCTTCTTTGTAGAAAATGAAGTCGACGGAGAAACTGTGGATTATGGACTAACAGAAGCCATGGTTGGATACCTATTTGATGGTTCATTTAAAAAGCAAGTCCAGTTTCAACAATTCGTGCGCCAGTACAAGGAAGGTGAGACTACCATTACCTTGGAGCCAGTACCAGTGGAGGTTTGTCCATCTACATCTACAATAGAGATCCAGCATATGCCATCTACTGATGCAAGGCAAGTGTATCATCTCAAAACTGGCTGTGAATGAATGTGTTCAGATATCTTGTCCAATGCCTAAGGGGAGTTCCCTGGAGTTATTGTACACATTTGCTTTATTGTGGGGATACCCACTCATTTGCATATTGCAGTTCTTCTTTTCATTTCATTTAACTGGACATTGGCTGGGATTATTTTAATTTCTTTATTCTTAACTTTGTTTTCTGGTAAAATTTAATGGACAGCTTTTAAGCAGAATAGTGAATGGGTCAATAAATGTATTCATTATACATGATTAATTATGAAATTGTTAATTGTTTGTAAATAGAACTGAAAGTAACAATATATACAGCATAATTTAAAAGAGTAATACAACATTTTTCTTTTTTTTTTTAAAGATTTGATTCAGTGATCTGTTTTATAGCCAAAATTAGGGAAAGGATGACTTTCATTTTTCCTTTCAGTGGCGAAGTGGCTCACAGGAGACTACCTGTTGTGACCATCATTCCAGCATTTCCCAAAGATGTCCAGATGAAACTGGATGCAAAAGAACCATGTCACAGAGTCCCCAAACTCCGCAATAAAATAGTCAGAGTACTGTATGAAATGATGGCAGAATACAACCTGTAAATAACATTTCTGTATACTATTGTTGTCTTATACAGTATTTGTGTTTAAAGAAAACAAAAAATAACATCTTTCTGTATTTGAGATAGATATCCAACCAATGTGGAGTACACTCAAGTTGCCAAGGCTCTGGTCATGAAATACCCTTTCCTGAGAGACATGGAGGGGAATGGCTATGTAAGTCTTTCTAATTGTTGGCCTGCATTTATGTATATATGTCTGTAAAGGCTCTCCATCATCCAGGTGGTATTCAGCTGAACAGGGTTAATTATGGAGAACTGAAACTGACATGGACCAATAAATAAATACACTTAATGCACCAATTTAAAAAGAGATACAAATGCATCTACTGTACAAGTAAAGGGAAAAACCAAAAATATATGTTTAAAAACTAAATTGTAAATTATGTGCTAAAATACATAATTATTGGAACAAAGATGGACAAATAAATATGAAGGCCAATCAAACTATAAAACATGAAGTAAAGTTCTCCTTTTTTAAATTAATTGGTACTTTTTTGCAATCAGGAGGAGCGTGGCTCACTTATAATCCAGCTGGTGTTAATGTTAGACCTTCTTTTTGAAGACTGAACTAGTGTACTGATGCTTCTGTGATTAGAAGCAAAACCTCTATCAACCCAGTCCAGTTGACTATTCAAGCTTTTCACTATGATACGTATTTGTATTAACATGCATGCATATATCTTTATTTGTTACTTAAATTACTGTATATTAAATGTTTTCTAAAAAAAATTTCCTAGCACACCTGGCACATGTCATTGAAGAGAAAATTTAAAGCAGAACGTGCACCACTTGTTAGTGACACTGAAGTCAGAAAGTTGAAGGAGAAGTTCGGCCATACAAAGCAGTCCAAGTCTACCAACACATCTTCAAATGTGTCTCGCAAATCGAGTCAATCATTTGTAAGTTTATTTCCATGTATTGTTTATTTTTCATGTTTTGATAAAAAAAATAAACGAGTCTTGAAAAGTTTCAAATGTTATACATTAAGTTATTACCAGCCACTGTCTCTTTATCCCAAAGGAAATTTGTGTTGGGGAAGATTCTGCATCTGTTGAAGCCCATGTGAATGTGCTCCAGACTGAATATCAGAAGATGCATCCAGATATGACCACTGTTAAAGACCGCATGGCTCGAACATTCTCCTGGAGACGACGTGAAATCATGGAAGGGATGCCAATTGAGGAAGTACTCAACAAATATCCTTTCTTAAAGATGCCTACTATAGTAAGTACAGCTAAATGGTAAATGGACTGTACAGTACTTATATAGCACCATTCTAAACAGCCAAAATACTGAAAGCACTTTATACTACAATCTGTGCCCTCATTTACTCATTCACACATACATTTACTACTCTCTACAAAGCTAATTCAAGTAAATAAATCTATAGAGACTAATCAGTGCTTTAAATCACATTCATACACTGATGGGACACATCAGAGGCAAAAAGCGTTCAGTGTCTTGCACAGGGACACCTCGACATGTCAGAATAATGGGGAATCAAACCTCCAACTCTTGCATTAGAGGAACAACTGTCCTAACCACTCTTCCACAGCCACCATAGAGATAAGTGATAGTTGTTCCATCCCTAATGCGAGCTTGTCTATGTAATTTTGGACATTGTGTGAAAATGTGACCGCTTTAATGTAAGACCTATCGTTGCCTTTAACAATAATAACTGATAATGTGTTTGTGTATTCTACAGTGTATTGAAGAGGTTGACAGACTTCACCCTTCAACATTTGCCTTCTGTCATCGTTTCAAAGAAGGATTTGTCAGTGTGTTGCCAAATGTGCTTAAGCTTGCACAGGGAAAGTCTGTGCCGGCAAAACAGTACAATGATGCAAGAAAGGATGCCTTGGCTGAAGACCTACCAGGTAGTCACAGTCATTTTGCTAATGAATGTGAAAGTAGATCTGTAGTTACACTCTGTAATCTGTGATCTTTTGTCTTTTTTTTTTTTTTGCATTTCAGGAATCGACTTAAGGGCTGGACTGTTTTGCCATCCATCTTCAGAGAGAAGATTGAACACTACATCACTTTGGGAGAGGTAGGCATCTGGAATGTCGTAAAATCTTGTTCAAATAAGTGAAGAGGAAAAGGAAAATGACTAAGGGTGTATGAGTAACAAATTATTTTGGCTATTTGTTGTTGTTTAATATTTTGCTCAATATAACCATGCCGGTCATAAAAATATTACAGTCCCTTAACGCACACACCCTCACCAGTCGTTGCCAGTTTTCTGCGGGAAACCTTGCATTTAATATGCTTACAGTTGTATTACTTAATATTTTAAAATTGTAACTAAACACTGTCTTTAAATTATTTTTAAACTAATTGGTACAATATCTTTTGCTGCTTGGTTTGATATTTGTTTATTTTTGTAATTCATATAGAAAGACGCTGCTACACCCTATCCAACCATTCAGCTGAGGAATAACGAGTGGAAGATGGCGATGACCAGTGCTGGGCCCAGTGTGATGAAAGTAGATGGAGTAGATGTGTGCCACTGCACAGATCTTGATGAAGCCTTTATAACAGCCTTCAGTATGTACTACGTTTTCAACATTGAATACCCACCACACCTGAAAAACACCCTGACCTTTCTTCAGAGGCGCATTGTCAGCATTGTGGAAAAGGGAGACAAGACTTTGCCTATAACTGTACTCAGAGTCATTAACAATCTGTGATAGATCATCATGCCTCAATTATACCAGTGCCCCAAATGCATGCGAAGGACCTTTACTCTAGTTAAGTTAATCCAGCACGTTGGGCTTGTTCATGCCCATGAACCACGTTTCAGTATCACCTGTGGTATAAGTGAATGCCAGGCAACTTTTTCCCAGTTCCATTCTTTTAGGAAACGTGTACAGGAAGCATAAATGCAAAGTCTTTCAGTCTTCTGACACAGGGGCACGGTGAGGATGCCAATGCGGTGCAGCACAACTTATACTGTGAGCAACAAGATTCTGAATTAGATGCATGTCCTCCTGATCATCAAATAGTTGAGCCAAATTTAGACAAACTACTGGAGGAATTCCGAGATAATCTGTTCAAATTTGTTCTTAAGTGCAGAGAGAAAAACCTTTTACATTTGTCAGTTCAACAAGAGATAACTGATGATGTTCAATTTCTACTTTGTTTTTTCAAAGAAAACTATGATGCATTTATCTCTTATCATCTTGAAAAAAGTGGTTTTGATGTTTCAAAATGTTCTGAACTTCAGCAAGTTTTACATTCACCTGATTTCTTTGACAAAGCCTGTGAGGCGGTTCGTTCCCCATATATGATTAAAGAACATTGCAAGGCCAAGATGGACTATACAGAACCTGTACACTATGTGTTGAAAGACTCTAGTGGGAACTCAGTAGGGACCTACTCTTATGTTCCTATATCTGAAGTTTTGCAGAAGTACTGTTCTCATGAAGATGTCTGGGATCAAATACTATCTGAAACAAATGAAATGAAAGATAAAGATACTCTGACAGATTACAGAGACGCTCTCTATTTTAAGGAACATGTGTTTTTCAAGGAGCATCCAAATGCTTTAAGGCTTCATCTATATGAAGATGAATTTGAAATTGTTAACCCTTTAGGCTCAAAGAGAACCAAATATAAGTTGTGTGCATTTTACTACACTGTTGGAAATTTGAGTGGGAAGTATCGATCTCAGCTTAAGCATATTCACTTAGCTCTGCTTGTTCGTTATTGCCATTTGAAACAGTTTGGCATGGAGGTCATTTTAAAACCTATGATCGAGGACCTAAAACGGCTTTCAACAGAGGGCTTGATAATACATGTCTCTGGAAGAGATTACAAAATCTATGCTGCCTTAGCTACTTTTTCAGGTGACAATCTGTCAGCTCACATGATCGGTGGCTTTCGCATGTGTTTTAACTCTGGTCGTATTTGCCGTTACTGTATGGCTACCCATTCAGAAATTAATTACAAACTCCAAGAAGATAGCTATGTTCTAAGAACAAGAGAAGTTCATGAATATCATCTTCAATGTGTTCAGCAAAATGTTGAAAATGCTGCTTTGTATGGTGTACATCGCAGAAGTCCATTTGATGCACTGGACTACTTTGATGTGACCAAGTCTTTACCCCCAGACCTAATGCATGATCTGCTAGAGGGAGTTTTTCCACTGACAATGAAACATGTCCTTGTTGAAGCATGTAAACAGAAGCATATAAGCATAACAGAGCTAAATGAAGAGCTTCAAAGATTCTGTGTTGGGCAGAATGACAAGGCCAACAAGCCTGTTATGTTCTCTGAACTCGTTCTCAAAAATAAAGGGATTGTAGGAACAGCTGCACAGAAATGGTGTCTTTTCCGATTGCTGCCTTTTATAATGGGGCACCGTATTCCTCCTGGTAGCAGATACTGGCATGTGTTCTTACTATGTAGAGATATTGCAGACATTGTTTTGGCAGATAAAGTGAGTAAAGATGAACTAGCATATCTAGAATTGCTTGTACACACATTTCTTTCTGAGATGAAAGATGTTTTTGGAGATGTTTTAACACCTAAATGCCATTACCTTGTACATTATCCAAGACTTATGTCAATGTATGGTCCTCTTCGTTCTCTTTGGTGTATGCGTTTCGAAGGGAAACACCAATATTTTAAGAGTCTGACCAATAACTGTCGAAATTTCAGAAACATAACGGTGACACTGAGCACTCGTTACCAGCTCAAACAGTGTTGGGAATTTTCACCTAGTAATATCCTGGGTGATTTTGAAAAGGTGCCTGGGAGAAGCATCAGCACACCAATATTGTCTCTACCCATTTGCCTTCAAACTACTCTAAAAGAAAGTGGCAACTTCAGCAATGTAGAAGGGAAAGTAATTCAACGTGTATCTGAAGTGACTGTAGACAATGTAAAGTATGCTGTTAGAGATGTGTTGACACTAGAGCTTGTACATGAGGAAAGCATTCCAGTGTTTGGACAAATCAAATACATTCTTAACATTGACACTATGTGGTTTCTCTGCAGTAAAATTTTGCATCCATTGTCTTTTGACTTGCATTTTCATGCATATCGTGTAAGAGTAGACAATGAGTGGATATTGCTCAAACCTGGAGATGAAAAGGACCATACATCACTTGACACGTACACTATTGATGACAGTTTGTATGTTGGATTAAGATGTTCCGTGTAAGCACTTGTACAAATTTTGCAAGGGTATGACTATAACAGAGGCAAACAGTCCTCATTCAACTTGTTTGTAACACATATTCTGTCTTCTATTCAGTTCTATATTGTTTTGCTTTTATGTTAAAAACAACTTTTAGAACATTGTATTAATTCAATGCACTAAGAATGGATGTTTACATTTCAGTATTGATCTTGTTTTAAACTGTATGAACGGATTTAAAATTAATTGATTTTGATAAATAAAGAATATTTTGTGAATGTATGGGTTTGTTTTTGTCTCTTAAAGGTACAATTTGCCATGTCGCTCCAATTGTACCTCTTTGGGTACATAATTTGTACCTTTTTAATGGGTACAGTTTTGTACCTGTACATAAAGGTACATATTTGTCACTAGAGGTACAGACATGTTCTTTTAAAGGTACAGAAAATAAGGTACAAAATTGTTCCTAGGTTTAGTGGTACAATATTGTCCTCCACTAGGGTACAGCTGGAGCGACAAAGCCTTCGTACCTTTTTAGGTACATTCCTGTTCCTTTATTTTTTTGTGTGTATTAAAGGCCGGCGTGAGGAACTACTGTACAGTAGAATTATCCACTTAACTTAAACATGTTTTGAAAGGTTAAATTACAGAGGTAAAGTTGTGAAATACCAGATAAATCATGGTGCAAAACATTTAGTCCAGAATAGTGAGCATTGATCTGAACACATTTCTTAAACTTTGTCCCGACTTTAGCTCGTAATCTGCTGAACACAAACAGGAAACTTTGGACCGATGGAATCAAAAGCCTCTTGTTTAAAATTCAAGAGGGGTTGTCTTTTAGAAAAATGGGGTTCTCTCTCGAGCAGGGCAGATCTGTTAAAGTGGTAATATTAAAGTAAATCTGATGCCACGCAAGAAACTCTGTAAATTAATTCTTGTGAAAATGTTTCTTACAGCGATCATATCCAGGACTTCCAGCGGGATATGCCCAGAAAACTTTCCTCTTCACATGATTTCCTGCGCAGGAAGCTCCTTTCCGTTTCCACGATCTTGATCTTTTAGTCATGATCCACACCTTATGGCCAAAGGTGAGGGTTGGAATGTGGACGGATCAGTAAATCCACCTTTTAGATCAGCTCTTTCTTTAAGACATATGGAAGCATCGCCCCCGGTTGAGAATTAAGGCTGTTCAACATCAGTTGTGCTTTAAAATGTAAACCTTGGCAATAAGTGAGGTACATTAGTTCCTCATTTATCGTGGGGGTTCAGTTCTCGGTGCCCTTGCGATGTGAAAAACAGCGAAGTAGGAATCATACCGGTGTGTGTGTGTA
>JBBPBX010024691.1:13068-34034 GCA_038048925.1 Garcialebias charrua
TATATATATATATACCGGTATATAAAGGTGTTTTAAACCCTTCACACTCTCTTGCAATATTCTAACCAATGTTTCTAAACTCACCTCTCTAGAAGAGCACAGAATGTCATGATCTCTGCCACCACTCTTGGCCACGCCCACTTCTCCACTGTAGATCATGACATGCTGCAGGACAGCAGGTGCTACATACAGTACCGGCATCCATCCATTATCTTTTACCCGCTTCTTCCATTTTGGGTCACGGGGGTCGCCGGTGTCCATGTCCAGCAATCACTGCGTGAGGTGCGGGGGACACCCTGGACAGGTCGCAAGTCCATCACTGGGACACATAGAAACAAACGAGACAACCATTCTCTCTCTCTCTCATACTTCTTAACAAACAGACCTCAGTCCGTAAAGATCCACTACTTCTCCTCCACCATAACCCTCAGCACTGGCTCTCCTCAAGGATGTGTGTTAAGCCCTCTTCTGTTCACTCTGCTCACACATGATTGTGCAGCCACCCATCTGTCACATTGTAAAGTTTGCAGATGGTGGTGGGCTGCATCACAAACAATGATGAGTCCAGCTACAGGCAGGAGGTGGAACACCTGGAGAGCTGGTGCAAAGACAATAACCTTCACATAAATGTGAAGAAGACAAAGGAGATGATTGTGGACTTCAGAAGGAACAAACACACCCACACCCCACTGAACATAAGAGGATCTGCAGTGGAAGTGGTCTCCAGCTACAAGTACTTGGGTGTACACTTGAATGATAACCTCAGCTGGAGCAACAACACCACCAGCCTGATCAAGAAAGGTCATCAGAGACTCTACTTCCTCAGACGGCTGAGACGAGCTGGTCTGAGTAGCCCAGTCCTCACCTCCTTCTACAGGTGTGCAGTGGAGAGCATCCTGTGCTCCAGCATCAACGTGTGGCATGGAGGCTGCACAGCTGCAGAAAGAGAAAGCTTTACAGAGAGTGGTGAAGGCTGCACAGAGGTCTGTCGGAGTCAGTCTCCCCACTATCAGACATTTACACCTCCAGATGCAGGAAGAGCCACCTGTATCATGAAAGACCCCACTCACCCAGCACACACACTTTTTGCCCCACTCCCCTCAGGAAGGTTGAGGAGCATTAAGTGTAGAACCACTAGACTGAGGAACAGCTTCTACCCTGAGGCTGTTCTTACATTTTATTGTTGGATGTAACTGGGACCGTGTACATAATCTCGTTTCATCACATGTACCACATGCGGTGCAAATGACAATAAAGATTCTCTGACTCTGATACCTAGGGACAATTTAGTTACCAATCAGCCTAACATTCATGTTTTTGGACTGTGGGAGGAAACCGGAGTACCCGGAGAAAACCCATGCATGCACAGAGAGAACATGCAAACTCCACCCAGAAAGACCCCTGGACCAGGATTTGAACCTGCAGGACACCACTCATCACAGTTTGGAAAACCAACACCTAATCAGACCAATTTCAGTGGATTTCATGTTTGATTCAGGATGATTACTGGTACTAACAATGTTCCCTCAGGAAAAGCACTTTAGAGAATTTTAACTTTTAACTTGAAATCTAGGGCTGCACAACTGCAGTAAGTTTCTTGTGGCTGCTTCCTTCTACAGGGGTCACCACAGTGAGCAAACTCCCACAACCTCAGGATTACTGGTACAATACAGTGGCACTGAGCAACTGCTCATTTTAAAATACAGTAAATCATATTTTTGTAATACTTAAAAAACAAGGATTTTTCTCAAATTACTTTCACTGCCATTTGTTTCAAGTCCCTTTAGCAAATAAACTGCTGCTGCCTCTTTCATCTGTCAAACAAATCGGATTAATCTCTTACCTTAAAAACAGGAAAATGGGATCATTGTAGAAAAAGGCACATAAGTTCAAGAAAAAAATAGAGGTAAAAAAAAAAAAAGTCAAAATGTGCATCAAAAGGTTTTTAGTGAAACAATACAGAAAAAATCTTAAGTCAGAAAAAATAAAAGTCAATCTGACTTTACGAGACGAATTACCGGTACGTGCTTTTACCACTGTATAAAATCAAACCACAGTACCTGTGACTGAAACAATGACAGAATATTTGACAGAAGTATTAAAGCCCGTGTCAAAGGAACAATGGTACAGACCACAAGAAGGCTTAGTTATCTCTGACATGTTAAAAAAACAAACGTGACTTTGAACCCACATGGTATAGTTTGTGGCTTTGGTCCCACAGAGGCAGGCTGTTGCAGGTACAAACTGCTCAATTTAAGATGGCCACAAATGTTTTGGCACCAAGCATTGCAGATGTATCCATCTGTCAACAAGGGGAGGAGCTCCCTAAGCACCTGCTTGTTTTACTGTCCACATCCAGGCATCTTTCTGTAGAAGAGCAGATACGGTGTCGACGAGGAGCACGTCTTGGGTGAACAGGTTTGCAGGAAGTCCTCCTCCTCAAATAGACGCACCTCTGAGTCATCGAACAGCAGCCATTTACCCTCATATTGGAGGAGATGATTCAAAGGCTGCTGATCTGCTGCCTCCAGTCCTTCTGAGGACGCCATTGACGGCTCCTCTGCAGCCTTCGGCTCCTTCTTAAGTCCACCATCAGCGTTCAGCCCGGAGCTGTTTATGGTCTTTCTTCGCTTTGATCCCTCTGACGCTCTACGACCGGCTGCTTTTTCTGCTTTGCTGCCGTTTGCCAGCTCGACACTGGACAAACTCTTCTGTCCTCCCAGAAGTCCAACACCACCCTCTGATAGCTTTTTGTTCCCCGACTTTGTGTTAGCCAAACTTGCACGCCTCTGCCCCCTGGCCTTCAGGCTAAAAGACACTTCTCCATCGTTGTAGTCCGGATTTGCATCCTTCGGCGCTTGCTCTTTACTTTCTTTCTCACACGTCTCCACTTGGGTTTCTTTTTTGTCCTCCGGCCAGAGCTTCGCCTCTTTCAGATCGGACATGCGGATGTAGGTGGTGTAGTGGCCGCTGCTTATGGTGACGCCACTGTGCATGACCACAGCAAACAGCTGATACTGCTGCCCTTGAGCAGAGGAAGGTTTTGTGCACCACTCCTCCAAAGACAAGGTCAGCGGTGTTTGTAAGGGGGTGTTCACTTTACAGAGGCCCGCGTATGGGTCCAACCTGAGAAAAACAACAAAATCAATCACTCAAGTTCATCACTCTGTTGTGGTTATTGTAATTAGGGATTTGTTATAAACTCACTCCAAGCTGCTGGCAGAGAAGCGCTTCAGGTGGATAGTGATGACTTCAGGGGTTTTGTCAAACAGCAGACTTCTTTCAGCCTCCGTGTAATGATGGCAGGTCTCACAAAAGTATTTGTCCTCCCCAACGATGCGCTCCACTGAGGCGAACTGAGCGATGGCCCATTTCAGAGTCTTCAGCTCCGGTTTAGGATCTGGAGAGACTGAGCAAAAGAGAAACACCAGCTAATGTAATTTGTTCAAACTATCAAATATCATTGGTAGTATTACTAAAATGGCAATCTGTGAACACATTATAAACCTATAAAAATACTGTATTTTTTGCGCTATAAGTCACATTTTCTTTGCATTGTTAAAAATGTACATGCCCTGCAACTTATAGGCCTAAGCGACATACAGTATTTATGGATTTTTCCCCCATATTTATAAATCAATTTTTGGCTGAGATATGACTGTTTTCATTCATTCTAATTGAAAATAAATAAATAACAGTAACATTTTCAGCCACTAGATGACAGAAGTAGCAGTAAGGCATGCTGTTGTATCATGTAATATGTAAACGTGACTATAATGACGAATTCAAAAAAGTTCAATACAAAAACAACTGGAATTTATTCATTATACTTTATTGTTTTTGTATTTAACTTTTTTGAATTTACCATGTCCTGGATGACTGAGAATCTTCACCAGCTATTAATGACACAATTGGCTTGCCATATTCTTCCACCTTCGTTCTGCTTGCTGCCTGGCGCAACCATCAAATCAGCTGCACCGCCCGGAGAAATGCAGCCAATTTGACTGTTAAGGTGCATTTATTAAGTACAAACCGGATTCCAAAAAAGTTGGGACAATAAACAAATTGTGAATAAAAACTGAATGCAATGATGTGGAGATGGTAAATGTCAATATTTTATTTGTAATAGAACATAGATGACAGATCAAAAGTTTAATCTGAGTAAATGTAACATTTTAAAGGAAAAATATGTTGATTCAAAATTTCACAGTGTCAACAAATCCCAAAAAAGTTGGGACAAGTAGCAATAAGTGGCTGGAAAAAGGAAATTGAGCATATAACAAACAGCTGGAAGACCAATTAATAGGGGTGTAAGTAACGGTACGCTAAAATCACATTTCGGTTCGGTTCACTACAAGGAGGGCTCGGTTCGGTTTATTTTCGGTACAAAAAAAAAAGACAAAATAAAGACTTACAAAATGTTTATTTTGAAAATATGCCAAAAATATGTTTGTATTGTATTGTAGTAATAAATAAAAGTGACCCATTTGGATGATATTTTAAATAAACAGCACTCTACAATAAATAAACTATATTAACAATAATAAAAATCTTAATAAATACAATAACAGTCAGAACCAGAACAATAAGCAGCAACAGACTGTTTACAATCTAATCAAGTTTTTGTCCAGTAGCAGCAGTGTGGCTGTATTTGTCCTCATTACTGTACTCACAACCTCTTCTTGGACCTGCTCCTCCAGGTGGGACAGGTCCTGGAAAAGTTCAGAGTTCAGTTCAGTCATCACACACTTCTTAGCTGCAGGTGATCTCTGGTGGATGTCTGTCCCTGAAGTGGAAGAAGAGAGCAGCTACCTCTGTCCCAGACTGGAAATAAAACACAAAGAGGTAAAAAAAAATAAGTTAATAAGATTATGATTTTAAATAAAAAGATTATTTAGATAATAATAATAAAAGAACAATACCTCTTCTTGAACGGTTGAATCTCTCACTCATCATCATCAGGGCTTTAATCAGCTCCAGGGCTTGTTGACAATATCAGTTTTAGTTTTTTCATAAAGTTCTGAACTTTTTGAGTGATGGATGTTCGTAGCGAGGATCAATAACTTTAAAGCCTGCGCATATAACAACATTCAGACTTAGATTCAGAGATTTAAAAACTCCTACAGTTTGTATTATTGCTCTGGACCGCTCTGAATTACCTGATGAAGTAGTTTAAATGCAGCTGTTGTTAACGCTGTTTGTAACAGCTGCTGTTTCTTCGTTCACATTCCGATGACGTAGTTTCAAGCGCGTTCACGTTAGACGTGTTGCTGCTGCAGATCCAGTCTTCATGAAACAACGTCCACACACAAAGCTTTGAATGTGTGCTCGTCTTAACAAGAAAACCATAACGTTCACAAACAGGAGACCGCAGCGAGAAGCGTGCTGCGCGATAATAGCTCTGTGCTGAAACGCGCCCAGGAAATGTTGTTCCGCGGCGCATATATTAACGTTCAATGAGTGAAAAAAATAACCGAAACGGTACGCAGGTGGACTGAACCGAACGTGCCGTACCAAAACGGTTCGGTACACCCACGTGTACTGTTACATCCCTACCAATTATCACTAATTAGATCAATTGACAACATGATTGGGTATAAAAAGAGCTTCTCAGAGTGTCAAGTGTCTCTCAGAAGCCAAGATGGTGGCTACATAGGAGAAGGATCCGGGTACTGAAATGGCCAGCCTCTGAAAAGTCCAGATCTTTCACCTGTAGAGAACATTTGGTGCATCATAAAGAGGAAGGTGCAACAAAGAAGGCCCAAGACGATTGAACAGTTAGAGGCCTGTATTAGACATGAATGGGAGAGCATTCCTATTTCTAAACTTGAGAAACTGGTCTCCTCTGTCCCCAGACGTCTGTTGAGTGTTGTAAGAAGAAGGGGGGATGCCACACAGTGGTAAAAATGGACTTGTCCCAACTTTTTTGGGATTTGTTGACGCCATGAAATTTTGAAACAACATATTTTTCCCTTAAAGGGGACCACAGATGCAAAATTCACTTTTTAATGTTTTTTTTTACTCTACTTTGGGTATTTACTTCTTTAAAAAACAGTCCTAGGGCCAAAGAAATGCACCCAGTGGTATATTTACTCTAAGTAGATTTATTTTTCTGGGATATAAATGTCTCGTTTTCAAATCCTGCGGTTTGTGACGTCACAAGCCGCAGCCACAACCCACCCCAAACCTGAGTCCAGCCCCTCACCTAGCAACCCCTGGTTAGGCTCAACCCACTTCAGTATAAAAGACGTGACGGTTGTTTTTCCTGATTTCATCTCATCTTTTGTTTAAATGTTCTTAATTTCATGTGTACAGCACTTTGTTGCAGCTGTGGTTGTTTTAAATGGCTTTATAAATAAAGTATAATTGTTATTTTTACGTTTTAGTTCAATTTTTAGCGTATTAGCGATCGCTCCCAACGAGCAGCCGGCAGACGGAAAACGAGCAGACCGCCGGCGAAGGGACCATCTGCGGGCGTGAGCTGCTGGGAACTGCTGGCTTTTGAGGTCCGTGGGTCCGGTCAGAGGTTGCCTCATACGGATAAATTAACTGGAAACACTCGGTGAACTTTGTGTATGTCTGGACTGGAGCAGCGATCGCTCCCAAAGCGCCGCATGCAACGAGCGGAGCTAAGCGGGCGGAGGAGGAAGAGCTATCATTAGCCTCGGAGGGCTAATGCCTAAAGGGAGCAGCTAATGGCGGCGCGCGCAGACGGCTTTCGGTAAGTTATCTTAAGCTAGCACTAACAGTAAGTCAAATGAGTAATAAAAAAGAGCTAATTTTAAAACAACAACATATTAGAGATACTGGCTGTTACAGAGGGCGGAGTTAATGTAAACAGATTTTTGAAGGGCGTGGCCTTCAGAGCTCATTATCATAAACAGCCTGTTCAGAACGGAAATGAGAAAAGGCAGAACTAAAAAGGGGATATTTCATTATCTAATAATTATTTTGTGCATTAAATTGAATGAACATGGTCTGGATAAGCCCACAGACATACCATAAAAATTTATAAAACCAATATGTGGTCTCCTTTAAAATGATACATTCTCTCAGTTTAAACGTTATATCTGTGATTTGTGTTCTACAGGTAGTCCCCGACTTACGAGCGAGTTCCGTTACAACGAGGCGCTCGTAACACGGAAATCTCGTAATTTGGAACGGCCGCCACGTGTCTCGTAAGTCCGGAATTTCGCTCGTAAGTTGGAACGGTTTTGCTAGCGCGACTACAAACACTCGTTTTTCATCGAAAAACTGCTTATGAGTGCATAAAAATGATCGGAAACGTGTGTCCACATGTTTAGCTAACGAACTGTGGTGAAAAAACACAGAAAAACTCAGTATTTTTTGCGTTTTTTCCAAAAATTTGCCAGCTCGTAAGTCTGGATCCTCGTAATAAAGGCCCCAATATACCTGTTTCTTTTGCCTCACGCCGCTCCGCGCCGTGGGAGCGCCGTGGGAGCGCCGCGGCAAAAGCCTTTGATCACGGGCGTGAACGCGCCAAGGTCAGATTTTACTACGCCTACGCGCGCGCGTTGATAAACTGCCTCGCGTTTCAGCACATGACCAATCAGCGACCTCAATTTGTCCTGTTGCCTGCACTCCAGAGAGCTGCGCCTGCACAGAGTATAAAAGGGCTGCCGGTGCGCAGCACACGCGAGTCCAGCGGCGTGAGGCAAAAGAAACAGGTATATTGGGGGCTTAATTTGTTTAGTGTCCCAACTTTTTTTGGAATCCAGTTTGTAAAAGTTAGACTGAGACTAGGGGTGAACGATTAATCGCATTTGCGATTATCTCGCGATATGTTAAAACGCGATTCTCTAATCGCACGGGCTGCGATTTGACTGGTCACGTGACTTGGTAGTGAGCCGCTCTGGCCGCGCGCAGCTCTGAATGGAGCAAAACAGAGAGAGCAGGGAGGAGGAGACTGTGTGCTCCAACACAGTTGCTTCAGGCTGGACAGAAGTCATAAAAGTTATAAATTCAGGTAAGTTAGCTCATTTAAACGTGTATCTGATCTTAGAGGCTGAAACACCGAGACCACGGGAGATAAACAGAGCCCGAGCTGGTCATGTGACCGTGTCTGTTGTTGACGGTGCTCTGTTAGCAGCTAGCTCCGCAAGCTAACGTTCTGCTTGAAAAAGCGCATTAATTATCTGATTTAAAAAAAAAACAGTTGTGTCGTTAGTGATATGAATTAATACAGAACCAGTAAAAATAATCGCATTTTAAATCGCAATCGCAATTTATAGAAAAAAAAATCGCAATTAGATTATTTTCCAAAATCGTTCAGCCCTAACTGAGACACACCTTTAGTATAATTTCGAGCAAACGAAAAATTGTTTTTGAGTGTTAATCTTGTTAAAGTCCTCCTTTGCATGCTCCTGCGGCTGCTATTCGGAAGCCAATAGATTTTTGGCACAACACTGGCCCACATTTCCGTATTATCAGCGGTGACACATAATAGATGCGACGTGTACAGCGAAGCGACGTATTTATGGCTTTTTCCACTTTATTACACAAATATGGACTGATGCGACTTATAGGGCAGAAAATATGGTATATGCTTTAAAAACGTCCTCACCCTCAGAGAGGTCATCTGGGCTGCTGGGTTGGTCATCGAGCACGGGGACACTGATGTCCTGAAAGTCCTCTCTCCGCTCTGTGAAGCCCTCACACTCCAGACAGCGAGTCCTAAGAACCAGTCGGCCCTGGAACAACTTCTCCATCAAACCCAAGACGTCTGAACCAAACAGAAAAACACAAACACTGTTATCCAGTCTAACATTTATAATTCAGGGCAAAAGGCTCATCTTTTGCAGTCTTTTGTAACCCCACATCTGAAATGGCATACCTTGATGCTTCTCGGTGTTCTCAGTGGACACCTCTTGACCAGTCGCATCATCTGGTTCATCCTTCAGTTCATTTTCCAGCTTTGCTTTGTTCTCATTCTTTGCAGTTGTGGAGCTGATCTTCCCAACGCTGCAGAACTTGGAGAAGATACTTGGCTGTTTCCCTGATGACCTCAGCCAGCCAAGCTTAGCTCTCTTCTTTATTTTCCCATCTGTCTCTTTAGACACTTTCTCATTTTTCTCTCCCTTTCCATTCCCTTCCTCCTTATTCAGTTTCTTCTCCTCCTCCTCCTTGTCTTTATGCTCAACCGTGACATCACTGGAGGACTTTCTCTTGGAGCGAGTGAAGGGCACGTTTCTGCAGACATTTTCCTCTGCAGAGTCAGATTTTTTAGACTTGACAGACTTTGGCTTCTTCTTGGCATTTCCCACCTCGGTGTCACTCTTCCTCTTGACACTGACTTGGCCGTCTTCGTCTGTGGACGGTTTGGATTCAGCCTCAGAGCCACTGGAAACTGTACTGAAGTTCTCCGTTTTAACTTCTCGAACATCATCATCCTTCTTTTCCAAGTCCTGCTCCTTCCTGATGGTGTCACAGGCTTCTTGGATATATCCCAGGATGCACTGGAGCACCTCCTGAGCGTCGTGCTGGAGATGGCCTTCATACATGGGGTTCAGCTGTCTGCAACACAAAAACAACACATCCACCATGTTACTCACTGTAAGGTTCAACTACCACAGCTACAAAATCATACTCTGTCCAAGCTTGTGTCTGGAATGAGATGTCTCAAACACTGTGCACAAAATAATGTATTTTCTTCAAAATCGGTGCTAAATCAAAACCCAACTTTACCTGAGCATGTTCAGTATTTTGCAAGGCGGCGTGGCCAGCTCTCCTTCACTGAAGCTCTCAGGATTCAGCAGGTAGTTGGATTGAAGCTGCTCGACAGAACTCATCACACTGTTGAAACTCCTGAGGAGCTCAATGTGAGCCGGCAGAACGTCACCGTCAGACTGCTGACACTGTGGCTGAAGAAATAAACGGTCTTAATTATAGCTGCATATCTAATCAATGGGTTGAATTGAGCAGGCCAAAAAAATGTGATTTACATTTAAATCTTAAGGAGTGTTTTTTTTGTTTTGTTTTTTAAGACAAATAAAAAATGGACCAACCTCTTCACTTTTATCAGTTTCTTTCTTCAGTTTGTCTTCACATTTGGACAAGAGGAACATATTCTTTATGCCATCTCTGAATCCTGGGCAGTAATACAGAACCTGCAATCAAAATTAACACGACTTAAAGAAATCTGCCCACAATAGACTGCAGCTGCCTGGAGCACTCGCCTCTTTGGGGATGGACACAAGTGCTTTGCCGTCATGTCTGTAGGACACAAATGAGGCCAAAAGGAAGGTGAATATTGATATGTCTCCAAAACAAGTCACGAAACAATTAGATGTGTAAAATATGTCAAAGTCAACACAGTAAACTCAATGTGGTCACACCTGTGACTTCTCGTGTGGTTTAAAACCACACACAGAGATGCATGTAGGCCACTTTTTTCAGTGTAAACATGGTATGGCAAAACATAACAGCATAAAAAGGGTAAGAGCACAACAATGTTGATTCTTTGATTAGGCTCTTATACGGTTTATCACAATTTTAAACATTACAATGTGTCAAAACGTCAAATTACTCACAATAAACAACAAAACATTTAATGTAATCAGAAGAAAAGTACATTTTAGCCATGAAAACAAACTGCAATGTGTTGCACCAAGTCTTAATCGCTTTCAAACATAAAATGTGAATCTCAGCTCACAGCATATGTAGGTGTCAGGCAGTCGTTGAATTATGAAAAAAAAATAATAATAAAAAAACAAACTTCAGCACTACATTTTAAAAAGTGTCGTTTGAAAGCTGCGAAATAAACAAATCTCAAGTCTTTGTAAAAACAAACTTCAGAAGTTAAATGTTGTACATTAACTGGTGGTGTCAGGTTTATTGACCCAAAGAAAAGTTGTAATAAATGTTTTATTACGTCACTTAATTACATACCTGTAAGATGCTGTTTAGGTAGCAGGTGTTACCCAAGTTGTTGAAGCCAACAAAAGGCACCAAATTATCTTTCTTTTCGCATGAGACAGGAAGGCCAGGCGAGGCTGGGCAAGGTGGGGGACCATAAACCACCTGCTCACAGCTGCTATAGGGTGGCAAAGATAACAAAACGGGGAAACTTATCAGCTGGAGATTTTTTTTAACCATTTCCTATTTTCTAAAACTATAATGTGCTGAACATGGAACGTTGATACCCATACAAATTGGAAAATTGCAAATTATTTGCATTACCCTGAAATTGTTAAACAACAATAAAGATAGTATACATCTGTAACTCGTCAATATCTATCAAGATTAATTAACTGGAAAAAAAAAAAGTCTGATCCAAAGTTTAAAAAGGACCACAAGTTTCACAATAAGATAAAATAGAATTTACTCTCTCAATAACAAATGTCCATAAACATTCTCATATTTAATGTTCAATTGCCTTTTATTTACCAGCACATGTAAAGTACAGTATTATGTTTCTTTAAAGGTGAAGTCTGCAGTTTCTGTAGAACATCAGCACTTAGAAAAAATTTCAACAAGCAAAGCATTCTGATCCCTCCCCCTCAGAGCCATATATGGCTCTGCCCCCTTGTGGTCTGTTGAAATTCAAATTCAAGCTCTGTTTTTATTGGCTGATTCAAATTCAAGCTCGGTTTTTATTGGCTGGTTACAAACTTTGTTTTTATTGGCTGGAAAATGGCGGGTCACTTTTTCTTTTTAGAAATGCTTATTTACCACCTGGAGAAGCAAGGGGACAATATTTTTTTTAAGTTTTTTTCAGAGATTACCTCTCTAACATCAATCTAGTGACAGAGTGAAGAAATATGTTAAAAATATATCGTTAGAAAAGTTACATATAGCAGCTTTAAGGGTGAATGTGCCAAATACAGAAACTATCTTAGCGTTACAATTGCTGTGTGTGTGCTTAGAATATGACACTGAATGTGGGATACCATTTCTAAACAAAATACTATCAGAAAATACATTATTTACTAAACAACCCGTCTGTGTATCCCAGACCCACCTCGACTCTGGCTCGTGTGGTTCAGTTTTGGGCTCCTCCGCCTGAGGTTCAGAGAAATCCAGAGCTCGTTTGGTCTCTTTCTTGTGGAAAAACTTCAGAGAGAGTCTATTTTTCTTCATGGGACTCCCGTGCGCCGCACCAGCGCTCTCACCTTGCAGAACTGACATCTTTCCCCGGGGTGGTAAACTTGTTGTAGTTTTATCTGCTACTGAAGCGCAACAGCGCACCCCACTGGCGGAAAAGGAGAAGTGCAACATTAATTTTGCGGGCGCCATCAGAGTTTTCAACATGACCGAATGTAACTGCGCACTAAGTTCACAAGGGAGTTTTGTCATAACACGAACAAACAAACCCGAATGATTTGGTACAGACGGTTCTGATTTAGCAATTCAAACCCAGGTAAAGATTGCTCAACGCGTTATATAAGATATAGCTGACTATTTATTGACGTCCATTGAGCACCCCCCCCCCACACACACACCTTCTCAATATTATAAAGCCGTTGCATATTTAAAGGAATACTGACAACAAAAGGCACACTTAACTTCTTTTCACAATATTTTTTTTTAGAAAATGGGAACAAAACTAGGTCGACACGAACGACGGACGGAGCAGTAAAGAAGTGGGAGGAGTAAACAAGCAGCACGCTGCCTCGAGCGTTTAGTTCAAGCAAACTAACTGTCTAAATTCATACAGCATCGCTTAAAAATCTTACCAAAACGACTCATTTCGGTTTCAGGTTTGACAAATTACTCCAAATACGCAGTCATTTGAACAATTTACTCGAGTGTTTGAAAATTCCGACGATGGTGGTGGTGGGGAAGTTGGCGCTTTTTCCTGCTGGAAGACCCGATGGCCGTCGCTCTGCCGAAGGAACATCCACTTCGATTGAAAAAAAATCCAACTAAAACACGGCCACACCTAAAATAACAGTGCATCTTTAATGCGCATAAAACTTAAAAAAAGGTGCATGAACATCTTGAAAATTATTTGACGAGAAGCGTTAACTGGCTACGGAGCAGGCATAGATTAGGACACCTACATATTTAGGCCCTTCAGAAGCCATCGCCTACTTGTAGTTTTTTGGATGTACCGGAGGTCAAACAGGAGACGAAAATACCGCCTTCAAACTAAAAGCGGACAAGTAAGAAGAAAATAAAAGTTATTTCAACTAAAATTTTCAGTTGTGGTCAGAAAATGAACGTTTAACGTTAATTTCATATAGTCCTTATGAAGATAGACGGGTTTTATTTACAAATGTTTTGTATTTGAATGTATTTCTTTGCGTACATATGATTTACATAAAACAACATACAGTATGCTTTTCTGTTTTGCATTTCAAAATATCCCTACAGTATTTACCCCATGTTTATTTGATATCATACTTTAATTTTTTTTGATAGATTTGACAAAATAAATTACAGATTGAACGCAAAGCATTTGAGATATGAAACGTTTGAGATATCGTATTTTTGATGAAAATTGGAGATTTAGACATTAGGTTGAAAAGGCAACTACATGTGTTTAAAGTCCAACACCCACCATGTTTTCAAATTGCATCGCCATTAATATTTATTAGTTTATTTAAAAATAATACAGGAGCGTTTACTTATATTGTGGAGAAATAACACTAAATGTGTTATTTCATGATTTATAGCAGATTTTAGCATGCAGCTCCGGGAAAATCTGCCCCTCTCCATATATGGGCATTCACAAGGGCATTCACGTCACCAAAGTGACGCCTTGGAGTTACAGGCGAGCAGAGGAAAAGAAAAAGGAAGCATTTTTAAATATTCCATAAAGCTGCCTGTTGATTAATCCTGCTGTCGCTCACTCATGTCATCATATTCTGAGCGAGCATCCACTTAGACATACTAGTTTAATTCGTTTGATCGCGACAAATTCATTCATTTCCGCATCGCCCCGCATTTCTCGCCCCGTGATGAGAAAGGCACCCAGCCTCGCAGCTGAGCTCTGCCCGCGCGCATGCTTCACGACCCGTGCTGCTGCAACAAGGCTGACGAGAGATAAGAGCAGATACATACACTCGAGGGAGCAAATTACACCGGCACGAGGAACTTCAAAGGTGACCAGCGGAGCGGAACGAGGACCCAGAGACCGCGCGGCTCGCTCTCAGTCAGGGGCAGAATGAATGAGAGCAGCAACAGGTCCGCAGCGGTGTTATAAAATAAATAATAAATAAAATCAGGTCCACACACAAATGCACCAGGAAATATGCAGGAAATATGCAGGAAATATGCAGGAAATATCCAGTTTTAACGCACTCTCTCTCATAAACCTCCATGGAAACTCACTCCTACCTTCTGCCTTCTGGGTGGAGATCCATGTAACAAAAGGCGTGACCCTTCGGGACTTTTCGGCCAGGTTTCCGGATACATTCGGGAGTGGGTTTTTTTTTTTTTTTTAACCCTCGCCTGGCCCAAATGCAAAAATGAAAATAAAATTCATAAAATACTACAGTAATTCTCCAATATGGTGAATTGTTACTGTCACGGTGGGTGTTGTCCTTTAAAGGTTCAGTATGCAGTTTCTGTAGAACTGCAGCAGTTAGAAATATTTTCAACAGGCAAAGCATTCTGATCCCTCCCCCTCAGAGCCATATGTGGCTCTGCCCCCTTGTGGTCTGTTGAATTTCAAATTCAAGCTCTGTTTTTATTGGCTGATTCAAATTCAAGCTCTGTTTTTATTGGCTGGTTACAAACTCTGTTTTTATTGGCTGGAAAATGGCGGGTCACCTTTTCTTTTTAGAAATGCTTATTTACCACCTGGAGAAGCAAGGGGACAATATTTTTTTTATTTTTTTCAGAGATTACCTGGCTAACATCAGTCTGTCAGGAGGTAGTGACAGAGTGAAGAAATATGTTCATAAAAAAAGCTACATACTGCAGCTTTAAAGTGAAATTTCACCTTCAGAATGCTTTAGCACATGGGCAGAAAAATAATATTTAGAGGTAATACAGTAGTTGATAATCCTCCCTGCTTTTCAAATTAAAATTGAATGAAAAAAAAGAAAAGCTATGTCACTTTGAGATTTTTATTAATAAAAAGTGCGTTATAAATTTAATTCATTATTATTATTATTGAAAATACATAAAAACAAGTAAATGAAACCATTATTCCAAGTAAGAACGCGCGGAGTTCAGCTTTTATGTTGAAAATAAAAATATCCGGGAAAAGTAAATTTCCCTCAGAAACCAGAAATAAACTACCGTTTTGGATAAATTGATCTGCTTTCAAAAGAGTTGAAAAATAACAAAACAGTTGTTTGATACATAAAGGTTAAATTTTCATAGCGTAAACAAATGATCGCCACGGAAAACAGCGAGGAGCCGGTAGCATTACCTTTTATCACCGGCAGAGGGCGACATTATACGAGAAAAAAAAAGAAGAAGCTCGAACTGAGCAGCAGCAGCAGCATCACCATCTGCACTGGATCATCTGCTCTTCTGACAGTCAGCAGACTTCCTCTTCATGGTTTTAACGGTAAGACTCGTTCGTACGTTACGTTCTCCTTTTTTTTTTTGCATTATTGCTCAGATTTGCACGTGCATAATTAAATCGCCTTCCCTGCAATCAGTTTGCACCTACAGTATATGTGTTGACGTTAAAAGGGCTGCGTAGTGTTGTTGCTGACGTGCGTTTTGTGCGATGAGTGGAGTATCGATGCACCTGAATTATGCATTGAAAAACGGAAAAGGTGCATCGTTGCATCTTTAGATATCTTCTGTTTGGGTCGTGTGATGGTGTGTGATGCCTTGATGCTGCTGCAGGGTGGCTGCCAGCAGCAAAGATGCAGCGATCAAGAGCTACTGTACTCAGGTTCTCTGGAACCAGGTGCAGCTGCAAGGATGCTGAGAACTGGATTGTAACACTTTTGGTTACAAGACTTCCTGTGGGGCAGACTGTAATTATCTACACCTCCCTCTGTCAATGCTCCAGAACATGCCATCTCCCCATCTCCAGTTTACCTGTAGTAGTATCAATTAGGGGTGCAAATCTCTCAGTGTCTGGAGAATCGATTCGATTCCGATTTTTGGTGTCACGATTTGATTCAAAATCGATTTTTCGATTCAGAAACGATTTTTGATTCAGAAACGATTTTTCTATTAAAACGGTCATAAATTTAGTTTCAATTTTGTAACTGACAAGCTGAAAAGAATAAACAACAATGTAAACAAATGGAACATTTATTTAAAACAATAATTTTAAACTGAAAACATAAACAACAATGTAAATAGAACATTTATGTAAAACTATAATTTTAGGTTCCTTATTGTATCAATTTTTTTGCATCGTTTGATATTTATACCAAAAATATACAGGAATGCATTAAATTCTGTAACTTAAATAACCAGTATTAGGTTAGCTTTTTGCTCTGTTACTTATAGAAGATTATTGTTTGAATTGATTGTTTGAACTTGTTTTGTTTTTGAAAAAAGGGGCAGATAAAATAAGATTTCTTCTTCTTTCTGCCACCTTTCATTTTATGTATTCTTTCATATACTATGAGATATGGTTTTATTTTCTTTATCTTTTGGGTTTTAATGTAAAAAAAAAAAAATCGATTTTGGGGCTTTTAGAATCGATTCTGAATCGCCAGGACTATGAATCTAGATTATTTAAAAAATAGATTTTTTTTCCCCCTGCACCCCTAGTATCAATACCCTTTAATTAAAATAAATTGTGTCCAGTTCATCCGAAAATGCTTTTATGGTGCTTGATATTTTGTTTATTAGACATAATTTGTTGTGCCCAGCTGATGGGGTTGTCACAATCTCCTCCATCTAAATACTAACCAACCTGGAGATGCAAAATAAACGATTTTCTCATTTATAAATGGTAAATGGAGCTTATTTATATAGCGCCTTCCAGCCCCCTCTGAGGAGCCCCAAAGCGCTTTACAATACGAGCCATCTACCCATTCATACACACATTCATACACCGTTAGTGGTAGCCTGCCTTGTAGGGCGCTATCCAGACCTACCGGGAGCAACTCGGGGTTAAGTGTCTTGCCCAGGGACACATCGACACATGGCGGATGCGGGACTCGAACCTCCGACCTTCCGATTGGGGGTCGACTGCCATTACCACTGTGCCACGGCCGCCCCCAGTTTATTTATCCCAGTAGCAATCAGGTTTCTCAATGCACACTAATTTTAACACTGTTATTTTAATGTCTTATTGTCTTGTGTTTATATGTGTATGTGTGTGTAAGTGCATATGTATGAATCTGTGCACACTGCAAATCTAATGCCCCTCGGGGATAATAAAGGAACTTGAATCTGTCCTGAGCTATAGAGTCCACAGTAAAAGCCTTGTTTCCATCCGGCTGTTTCATTAAACAGTAGATCACTTGCAGATTAGAATTATCCAAGGTTGGCGGATTCTCCTTGAATCTTCTTCTAAAAACTTATAGAGTCAAGAAGAAATTTGATTACATACAGTAACATCTGCTGTAAACCTGACCATTTTGGAGATATTTCCACCCATTAGTACAGCCAGGTGTAAACTGCCTGGTTTTTGGTGGCAACGAGGACCTGTTTCCATTCGTTGAGCAGAGGAGTTGGTATTTCTTAAAGCTGGCTTTGTTCCAAGAGACATGCACCTCTCATGGTTGGAGAAGTGAAGGGGGATAGTGTGGAAGCTCTAAGCCAAAATTATGGGGGGAAAATGAAGAAAATAATCCCTGCCTCACCCCATCCTCCATCAGTGCCAGGAGGAGATGGAAAATGAAGGCATGTTGAGTGACAGGCCGTGGCGCACTCCAAGAATGAGAAGCATGTCTCAAGTCTTTACCCCTCAAGAGGGAATCTTCTGCTCACGGATGCATGTAGCAGAGCTCTTTTGGTAACAACTCGTTCAGTCATAAACTTGTATAGTATTATAGTATATTGTAGGTATCCATACAAAAATACTTGAACTTACAATAATACCTCTTTTCTAGAGCTAAAAAAAATACAAATTTTCATGCCCACAATTGGGCTTTTATGTTAAGAACAGGCTGTTTTCATTCAGTCAGTTCAAAGTTCAAAGATGATGTCAGGGGAGCTTGAAAGTTTGAGCTTTTTATTTGTGAATGATTTTCACTGCCTGGCCAACAAAAAAGTTGCCACCAAAAAACAAAAAACAAAATAAAAATAAAAGGTCACACACTAATATTTCATTGGATCACCTTTAACTTTGATTACAGCATGCATTCCCCGTGTCATTGTTTCAGTAAGCTTCTGCAATGTCACAAGATCTATTTCCATCCAGTGTTGAATTAATTTTTCACCAAGATCTTGCATCGATGACTAGGCACTAGACATGATGGGTGCATCACTTCACCTGCCTCTCTTCTTACCCTGATGTGTCCACCACTCTGGAACAGGGTAAATCTGGACTCATCAGACCACATGACCTTATTCCATTGCTCCAGAGTCCAATCTTTATGCTCCCTAGCAAACTGAAGCATTTTTCCCAGTTAGCCTCACTGATTAGTGGTTTTCTTAAGGCTCCACAGCTGTTCAGTCCCAATCCCTTGAGTTCCCTTTGCATTGTACGTGTGGAAATTCTCTTACTTTCACTGTTAAACATAGCCCTGAGTGCTACTGTTGTTTTTCTTCTATTTGATTTCACCAAGCGTTTAAGTGATCGCTGATCACGATCATTCAGGATTTTTTTCCAGCCATATTTCTTCCTCAAAGACGATGAGTCCCCACTATCCTTCCAGTTTTTAATAATGCGTTAGACAGTTCTTAACCCAATTTTAGTAGTTTCTGCAATCTCCTTAGATGTTTTCTCTGGTTGATGCCAATGATTTGACCCTTCTCAAACAGACTGACATCTTTTCCACGACCAAGCGAAGTGTCTTTCAACATGGTTGTTTAAAGGAGACCACAGATATGTTTTAAAAATTTTTATGGTATTTCTTTGGGGTTACCAGACACTGTTCATTCAATTTAATACACAAAATAATTCTTAGATAATCAATTATACCCTTTTTAATTCTGCCATTTTTAACTTTCGTTTTGAACGACCGGTTTATGATAATGAGATCTCGTGGCACGCCCTTCAAAGATCTGCTTACATTAACTCCGCCCTCCAAAGGCAGACGAGGAAGTCAACTCACGTTACTGCCACAGAGTCGAGCTGAGCTGAATTCCCAACATGTCCAACTCCCTCTCTCCCTCACTCTCACCGTGCGCGCGAGCTGGAGGGAGCGAGCAGTCACTGGCGGACACACATACACACACACACACACACACTCACAGCGGTGCTGTCTTTTTATCTGAAAACTATCAATTTTAAATCTGCTTAGTGCTCCATTATCTGCGCCAGGAGGGTCAGAGAGGGTTTCTCCGAAACAAAAGGCTTTAAAAAAAAAAGGGGGGGGGAAAAAGATGCAATGGACAAGATGCGATCTCAGGTCTCCCGGGTGGCGGTCCAGTGCGCTAACCACTCAACCAAACTGGCAGTTGTGCAAAAGTAGTCCTTCATCATATAAGAAGTGTAATTCTTCTTCGGTAATGTCGCCTGGACATTGCCATTAAAAATAAAATTAAGCCACGCATCTCTGCTCTCTGAGACTGGAAGAGTGTGTATCGACACATGTTGTGTAATGCAGCCAACAACGCAACATTTAACTTTAGGAGCCATTCTGCTGAGATGAACTATTCTTCTTCTTCTCCATTTGATTTATGGCGGATCGCAAACAACTGTTAGGTGCATACCGCCACCTAGTGTGCAGGCTGAGATGAACTCAGGAACCGCGTGGGTGGAGCATTACCAGGGGTTGCTAGGTGACGGGGGCGGGACAAAGGTTGGGATGGGTTGTGGCTGTGGGTTGTGGCTGCGGTTTGTGACGTAACAAACCGCAGGAAGTGCAATCGGCCGTTTCTATCTAAGATAAATAAATATACTTATAGTAAATAAACCACTGGGTGCATTTTTTTGGCCTTAGGACTGTTTTTTTATGAAGTAAATACCCAAAGTTGAGTACAAAAACATTAAAAAGTGAATTTTGCATCTGTGGTCCCCTTTAAGAAATGAGAAGAAACTCATTGCACCAATTGGGGTTAAATAACTTGTTGCCAGCTGAAAGATAATAGTCCATGCAGTAATTATCCAATAAGAGGCTCATACCTTATTTGCTTAGTTAAATCCAGGTGGCCACTCTTTTTTGTGGGGCCAGGCAGTGTATTTTCTAAAAGTGCAAACAAAAAAACAGCAAGTTTGAGACATTTCACTTCCCATCTGGAAGTTTCAAGCTTTAAATAGCATGAGCAGCTCTGTTTATGAGATAAAGAGGCATGCAGATTAATCTCACACCCCTCCATCCTGAGGGTCATCAGGGTCTTTGTTTGCTTGGCTCAGGAGACATAAAAAAACCTCCCTGGATGAGAAAAGAAACATTTTCTTCTACAAATCAGGAGTCCAGTTGCTTTGTTTTTAAACTTGTGGGGTTGTTCATAATCTAAATGGCTGAGAATCTAGCCCAGCTCATTTATTTATTTACAAGTATTTACAGGCTAATTTATTTATATTAACAGTGACAAAATGGATTAAATAAATATACAGGTAGTCCTCGACTTATGACATAGATCCGTTTCTATGCGGCGTCGTAAACCGATTTTCGACGTAAGTCAGAATATACGTACATACTGCACCATATACATGTACAGTACTGTATTACCAAGCACTTAGGCTATCCTAACACAGTACCCTACATAATTATCAAAAAACACATACGTTTGGGAGCGAAAATGAAGGGCAAAAAGAGTTTATGGCCTACTGGGATGCTGGTGACGCCGTCCTCCACAGTCCAGCCGCCATATTCCATATTTCTATTCCGTTTACGACGTAAAACCGCAGTCCATCCACCGTATTCCATATTTCGTTTATGGCGTAAAACCGTCGTCCATCCTTCCGTATTCCGTTTACGACGTAAAACCGCGTTCACAGTACTGTACAGTGCAGTATTCCT
>JBBPBX010024692.1:14674-30997 GCA_038048925.1 Garcialebias charrua
TAAAATGAAAAAAAAAAAACTCTCTCAAAAAGCGGAGTTTTTCATTCAGACATGCTGAATGCATCTCTTCTGTCTTTTGTAAACACATCTTCCACATTTAATGAGAAGGTTGACCTGAGGCAACTTTTCAAAGGTAAACAAAAAGAAAAACTGTTTTGGTGTAATGATACACAAACAGTTAGTGCAACTGCGCTCAGTGACCCCTCCATGCACCCACCAGCCCCGCCTCCTCGCCTGTCAGAGGAGATAAGCGCTGACAGCTGTCAGAAAAAACAGAGTGGGAAGATGTTTAACAAAAGAAATTACCCAAACAACACAAGGACATTTCTGTGCACCACACACTCAGGTAAAAAACATGAAACTGCAGTTAAAACGAGAGCTTTACGCAGGGGTTATCCGTCTTTCTCTCCTGTCAGCCTGACAGAAGCAAGCGCTGAAGGTGAACCTCAACGGAAGCGATGCTTGTTTTGTTCACCCGCTAATGCCGGTTCTTCTGCCCAAAGCTGGGGAACATTCTAAAAACCGTTACGAAGAAGCTTATAAATTGCCCTTTTCATTCCAGCCTCCCATGGGTCAGTGTGGACGATGCCAACTCGATGGCGGTAGAGGCTTATTCATTCTCCCTCACAAAACAAAACATCCACACACTCTCAAGGGCGAGATACACTCGAGCGTCCTCACGATACGCCAATACGCAGCGTACGTACGCCCCGTACGCAGCGTAGCCCCGCATAGCCCCTCAGGGCAAGTACGCGCAAAAGTATTTTTTTACTACGCATACGCGATTCGCATACGCGATGCGCGGTGTCTGACCTAAACTTCCCCGGCGCCGGACTGTTTTGTATGTTACACAAATGAAATAAATTCCTCTTTTTTATCGCTGATCGGGCCTTTTCTTTTGTTTTTTTGCCTAAAGTCAAGTAACCGCTTCTTCCTCCGTTCACTCGATGAATGAAATGAATGAATTCAGGTCCTACCTGGGTGCGCGATGTTTTATATATTCCCTGGTGGGCTGTGGTGGGCTGTGGGCTGCAGGAAAAGCACTCCCTGTTATTATTTTTATTTCTGAGAGAACTTTTTATAACATATATAGTAGAAAGACCGTATCAGAACACCGCAGAAGTCTGAGCGAGCTGCTCATGATAGGTTTCACTTTGAGCTGACTGAAATCTGTCAATCATTTCAGTAGGCGTGTCAAAGTGACCAATCAGCGAGCTCAGTTGAGTCCTCTCCGTGCTCAGCTGCTCATATTACAACAAGGAGAACGCGAGCGTTTGGAGCGAAAAACTAGCGGAAGTGACGATCGGAAGTGACGGTACGGAGGAAATGACGTTAGAATTTGGAGCGAAAACACGAGAATCTACGCGAGAACGAAAGCCGAGTGTAGCAGCGGCTCCGTATACGCGCGTATACGGAGTCTGCTTCAGTGTATCTCAGGCTTCACTCTCAGAGTGCAACGCAGCATGGCATGAAACATGCAGCTTGAACAAATGGCTGCATTGTTAAATCCACAAGGGTTACACTCTGCTGTCTGCGAGAACAACACCAAAATTCAACGGAGTGTTAGAAACTAAGTTAACATCTCCAGGACAAGGTGTAATCCTACAATCAGAGATGATGGAGCTTCTAGAAAAATATGTGATTTCCAAAGTTCTTTGGGGAGAGGAGGAAGTCAGTTTTTACTCCCGGTACTTCCTGGTTCAGAAGAAATCGGGGGGGTTTCAGACCAATTCTGGATTGGTCAGCCTTCAACAAATTCACATATGAAACGTGTTCTCAAATACGTGACGCAAGGGGAGTGGTTTGTGTCAATAGATCTGAAGAATTCATATTTTCACATTCCAATAATAAAGAAACACAGGAAGTTCCTCCGTTTTTCCATTCAAGGGGCCTGTTTTCTGTACAACCGCTTGCCCTTTGGGTATGTGCTTGCCCCATGCACGTTCTCAGAAAGTATGGAGGCAGCTCTCCAACCGCTTTGAACGAGAGGGATATAAATCCAGTTTTATCTGGACGACCTCCTGCTATTATCTCGGTCCAGAAAAGAGGCAGAGACACAAACAGTTGTTTTAGTGAAACATCTGTCTCATCTGGGATTCACCATAAATTGGGCGAAGAGCTCTATAATTCCATCTCAGCGAATTACATTCTTGGGAGTGAATCTAAACTCAGTGAACATGACAGCTGCCCCATCAGAACAGAGGAGGGAATCCCTGACGTCACTGCTTTAGTTTGTCCGGCCTCTCAGAACAGTAACAGTGCTGACAGTCATGAGACTACAGGTAGTCCCCGACTTACGAGCGAGTTCCGTACCTAGGGGGCGCTCGTATGTCAAAAATTCGTAAGTAGGATGACCAGCAAAACAACATTTTTTTTTAAAATAAATGAATACATGTACAGTACTGTACAGTTACTAAGCACTAAGCCTATCCTTACACAGTTTTTAAAGATGCAGGAATGAGTTGAATTGTCTCCCTCCTCCCTGTCAGGCACCATTCACATAGCTAGCTCCCTTTATGTGAAAGGGAGACAATTCAACTCATTCCTTCATCTTTAAAAACTGTGTTAGGATAGGCTTAGTGCTTGGTGACTGTACAGTACTGTACATGTATTCATTTATTTAAAAAAAAATTTTTTTAAATGAGATGCATATTCGTAATCCGGGACCTCGTAAGTAAGAGCGCTCATAAAAAGATTAACTCTACAGTCGGTGTTATGAATTACAAGTCGGGGACTACCTGTATTAGGAATGATGTCAGTAGCTTACGTTGCCGTGCCACTAGGGTTATTGTTTATGCGGTACCTGTAAAGATGGTTCAATCGACTGAAAGTCGACCCTATACATCACAAACGGCGTCTAATCATGGTCCCCCCATCTGTGGGAGCGGATCTGAACCACTGGGGGAATTCCCTGAACTTGTCAGAGGGAG
Source organism: Garcialebias charrua (assembly GCA_038048925.1). NCBI lineage: Eukaryota > Metazoa > Chordata > Actinopteri > Cyprinodontiformes > Rivulidae > Garcialebias > Garcialebias charrua. The sequence goes on from JBBPBX010024692.1 coordinate 17,605, forward strand.
TTCCCCTGGGCAAAGTGACACGTCATCACGTCAGAGTTCACAGACGCGTCCCTCTCCAGCTGGGGAGGGACCTGCCTGTCACAAACGATAGGATGTGTGTGGCCGTCCGGCACGTCTTCTCACATAAATGTATTGGAACTTCTCACAGTACAGAAGGTTCTCAGACATTTTGCCCCACTGGTTCAGGATCATCACGTGATGATCTACACAGACAACAGAACCGCAACAGCGTACATAAATCGCCAAGGGGGTGTGCGTTCAGCCCAGCTAGGTAACTGCTCTGCTGGGCGAGTACACCCTTACGCTCGATCAGAGCAGCTTACATCCCAGGTGTTCTAAACAGAGGAGCAGATATTATGTCGAGAAGAGGCCCTCTGGACAGGGATTGGTCTCTTCATCCAGATCTAATCTCACAAATCTGGAGCAGGTTCGGGAGAGCGGAGGTGGACCTGATGGCCACCCGGGAGAACTCTCAGTGCGCCCTGTTCTTCTCCCTAAACCCACGGGATGTTCCGCCACTGGGGGTGAACGTGTTTGCGTACAAAGGTGTGCGCCGGATCCAGCCAGTGACGCGCGCCCTGGCACCACAGTGGGACTTAGAATTCGTTCTCATTGCAATAACTAAAGATCCATTTGAGCCCCATGACCAGATGAACTTTTCTTTAATAAATGAATATAATGGTCAAATTTGCTGGATTTAAATAGTTTTGCTTGTCGGGTCTTCCAAACGTGTGCGCACATGCCGCAAAAACCTTTATCTCTTTAAAATTTAACAAGATAAACACCTTAAAATATCTTTGTTTGCTGAAAATTATAGCAAAGATGTGTCTGAGCTGAACTTTTTTAAATGAATGCACTTTTGACGGTTAAAACATGGCAAAATGAAGCTGACGTAATAAAGTGGCTTTAAAATTACTACACGCTCACCCGCCCATAATGATGACAGAAACACCTATTTATTTATTTATTTTTATTCAAACCCGTTGAATTCTTCATCCTTTGTGTTGCTGGTGAAGAGTTCTGACAACTCCTGAGGTAACAGGTAGTTGATGCAGCTCAGAGCACTGCCTCCTCTTCCTCCTCCACGTCGTCCAGCAAACATCCTGCCTTCCTGAACCCCGACAGATGGATTCTTTAGTGACTGAGGTCCACGCTTTATCCATCCATCCGAGGACCTGCTGCAACGTTTGCGTGGCACATCCGTCCTGTAGCCGTGAAGCTGTTGCTCTAAGTCCATCATCACTCCTCCCAAAGGCGGTGCAGAGCTGCTTTGAAGCTTGGTCAAGCCTCCCAGGATGAAGGCAGGAATGGAGTTAACACTTTCATTTTATCTTTAAACTGCAGCATGATGTGCGTACACACGCTGTCCATCCAGCAGGACTTTTTTTTTGCTCTAAAATATCCGTACACATTCAGGTACACCGGTAGTCGTCAAAAGCCTAGAGGGCCCTTTAGCGCCCCTAGCGGCCGGAAGCGGTACTACTCCATTTTTTCCATCAGAATGAATGGAAACGGTCATATATCAGCCAAAAATTGGTCTAAAAATATGCGGAAAATAGTTATTGATGGTTGGATTGATTCAGACGGAGCACTACTGAAGGCCTAGGTGTGAAATGCACAGCCTGCCACTGCAACCAGATAACCTGCAACCTAAATGATGCCTGACATGGAAAGATATTTCTCTTCATTTGACCCACGGAGCATGTGGAAGGGCATCAAATGCATAACTGACTATAAAATCAGGAGCAAACAGTGCCCCAAAGACCCATCTCTGCCTGATGCCCTCAACAAGTTTTATGCACAGTTTGAAGACCCAAATAGACCACCCAGCACCAGACTCACCTCATCATCAGAGGAAGAGCATCTCAGCGTGACCGCAACAGAAGTGAGGAGTAGTCTCAGAAGGATCAACCCTCATAAAGCAACTGGACCGGACAACATGAAGGAATGTGCGGACCAGCTCTGTGAGGTGCTGGCTGACATCTTCACCACCTCACTTGCTCTGGAGACAGTCCCCAACTGCCTGAAGACCGCCACCATCATCCCAGTCCCAAAAAGCTCCACAGTGACTGGTCTGAGTTACTATCTGCCAGTGGCCCTCACCCCGATAGTTGCAAAATGCTTCGAAAAACTGGTCATGACCCACATCAAGACAACCGTCAACATCAACGAGGACCCTCATCAGTACTCGTAACGTGAGAACCGATCAACAGAGGACGCCATCTCCTCTTTGGTCCACACTGCTCTCACCCACCTGGATCAGAAGGACTCATACGTGCGTCTGCTCTTTGTGGACTTCACATCTGCCTTCAACACCATGATCCCCCAAACTCTGATAGACAAACTATCTACACTTGGACTAAGCCCCTCCATTTGTAACTGGGTACTAGACTTCTTAACAGACAGACCACAGTCCGTGAAGATCCACAACTTCTCCTCCTCCACCATAACCCTCAGCACTGGCTCTCCTCAAGGATGTGTGCTGAGCCCTCTTCTGTTCACTCTGCTCACATATGATTGTACAGCCACACATCCAGGCTGTCATATTGTTAAGTTTGCAGATGATACAGCGGTGGTGGGATGCATCACAAACAATGATGAGTCCAGCTACAGACAGGAGGTGGAACACCTGGAGAGCTGGTGCAAAGAGAATAATCTTCACATGAATGTGAAGAAGACAAAGGAGATGATTGTGGACTTCAGAAGGAACAAACACACCCACGCCCCACTGAAAATAGGTGGATCTGCAGTGGAAGTGGTCTCCAGCTACAAATACTTGGGTGTACACTTGAATGATAACCTCAGCTGGAGCAACAACACCACCAGCCTGATCAAGAAAGGTCATCAGAGACTCTACTTCCTCAGACGGCTGAGACGAGCTGGTCTGAGCAGCCCAGTTCTCACCTCCTTCTACAGGTGTGCAGTGGAGAGCATCCTGTGCTCCAGCATCAACGTGTGGCATGGAGGCTGCACAGTTGAAGAGAGGAAAGCTCTACAGAGAGTGGTGAAGGCTGCACAGAAGTCTGTTGGAGTCAGTCTCCCCACCATCACAGACATTTACACCTCCAGATGCAGGAAAAGAGCCACCTGCATCATGAAAGACCTCACTCACCCAGCACACTCACTCTTTGCCCCACTCCCCTCAGGACGGAGGTTGAGGAGCATCAAATGTAGAACCACTAGACTGAGGAACAGCTTCTACCCTGAGGCTGTTAGACTCATGAATAAATAAACAATAAGAATAATCACTGCAAAATATCACATCATGCTGATGCTGATCTGTTTTCTTGTTGCTGTGTTCATCTGTGACCATCTGCTCATACAGACTCATGTTCGTGCTGCTGTTTATAATGATGTTTTTCTACTACATTAGGGCTTAGTGTATTACTAGTTGATGTTTTTCTTAGTTAATTCTAGATGTTATTACTGTTTTTCTCTTGCATTTGTTGTTGGATGTAACTGGGACCCTGTGTACATAATCTCGTTTTCATCACATGTACCACATGCGGTGCAAATGACAATAAAGACTCTCTGACTCTGACTCTGCTTGGATTGAAGTAGGAAAGAAGTAATTCATGCACAATGTTTTACTTTTACTTTGGAGCTATTTGGAAATTCAAAATCAGCCAGAGGGTTTTCTTTGTTAACAGTGACAAGAAAGAAAAGGAGTGAGAAATATTAAGATAAGAAAGGAAAGAAGTAAGAAGAAACATGCAGATGACAACACCTTCAGGTCACAACAGCAGAGACCCCGGAGTTCCTCTTCACTGTTCAGGAGAAGGTGGAGGAAGGGGCGGCTGGGGTGCTGGTCGGCGAAAATCAAACGAGACCCAATTATAGGAATCACAACGAGTCAGTGAGCAGGGAACTCTCTTACCTGGAAAACACCAGGGCATTTGGTGTGCACTCTTGTATCACACAAGCACACACACACATTCACACCCAAAAAGCCCACAGGTGCTATATGTGTATTTGCACAAAAAGCACACATCTTTTTTACTTTACAGTCGCACATGCTTGTGCGCTCACATGCACACACTCATCCCAAACCAAGTGTGGATTCTGATAATTAGCCTGGCCAGGCCGCTGTGAAATTACTGTTCCCATCTGCTAATAGATGAGAAGACTTGAAGCGAAAAGACGCAGACACACACCAACTTCTCTATTAAAATATTAAAGGTGGGAAAGACTAAAGAGCAAAATAAACGACTGCAACCAAAACTGGAATGGCTGCACTAAACAACAAAGAGAATCAAGTCTGTGCTCTAAACTGAGTTGCTGGTGACGTTAAATTACAACACATCAGTACAGCGGACTGCTGATGTGTTGTGGTGGCCACCAATGATGAGAAGGAATAGGTGAGGGTGGTGATGGACACAAAACAATTAGTGAAAACTCCTTGTCCAAGACCACAGAGTGAGAAGACAAGGACGTGAGGAGGGCAGACAACAAAAAAGTGACATCTTGTGCAGATACAATCAGAAAAATTAAGACTAGGAGAAATAAACTGAATGTGAAATCAAAAAAACTGACATGAAAGAGAGAGAGAATGAGAGAAAGTGACTGAGTAGACAGGAAGAAAGAGAAACCTGAACCTGTGACCTTAGATGAAAGAACCAGTCACTGTGGGCTACAATTAGGGATGGTAGGAGGGAGCGCATAGGTCAGGAGCACAGGGCTACACACACACACACACACACACACACACACACACACACACACACACACACACACACACACACACACACACACACACACACACACACAGTCACAATAGCTGTGAATATCTGTGTGAAATATTTATTCCATAAAATCTACAATACAGTAATTCTCACTGAAAAGATGCCAGATTGATAAAAACAATGATTAGATTTGAGCAAGGTTCATTATTTAAGGAGATTAACGAATGGGTACAACATTTAAAGATTTGACATCCGAACAATTCAATTCAGTTTATTTGTATAGTGCCAAGTCACAACAGAAGTCGTCTCAGGGCACTGAACAGAAACATTCATATCTATAAAAAGTAAGTTAACATCACAGACATCTACACCTCCAGATGCAGGAAGAGGGACACCTGCATCATGAAGGACCACACTCACCCAGCACACTCACATTTTGCCACGCTCCCCTCAGGAAGGAGGTTGAGGAGCATTAAGAGTAGGGATGCATGAGGCTGTAATAATCTCCTCTCAAGTACAATGTGGACACATGTATGCATGCATGTCCAAAAAGAACTTGAGTTAAGTTTTATTAATGTTGGATAAGTCTCAAAGTTACAATTAAATTCTGCTAACACAAAACGTGTTTTTTTTATTCCTAGCTTTAAAATGGATATTAAAGTGATTCATTTAAGTGTTTGTTTAAAGTTATTTTATATTCTTTTAAATAATGGAGTGATATAAGATTTTTTTCTTCTTTCTGCACTCTTTTCATTCAATGTTTTTTTTTTGATGAATTTGTTTTATTTGGTCTCTTTAAAATGAATGAATAAATTATTTAAATAAAATATTAAATAGCTTTACATCTGCTAAGTTCATGGCATAAACCAACACAGACATGTTCCTGTTTTTAGTGTTTTACATCGCTTTATAATGTAGTTTTATTTTTTTATTTTTTTTTTAATATGCTTTTTTATGATTGTCTACTTTTGTACTGATAAATATCTCCTGGACAGTAAACTATTTCTTGGACTGTGATCAAGTTAGTTTTATGTTGGACAGTCGAGCTCCGTGGCTTCAGCGGGACGCCACTCTCACTGAACGAAACACAGGCATCCCGACCCGGCCAGCCGCGTCCTCGTCTCGGTGGAGGGACAGGCTGAGAGCGGCTGACCGAAATCAGAGCACCCACCTCGGATTGAACAAGAAAAACACACCACTGAAGCCAGGGAGCTCAAATGTTTACTGAGAAGTTTCTAAACTTCATCGTAAGAAATCCTTCATTTTCCATAATTACGATGAAGTTTAGCAACTTCTCGGTAAACATTTGAGCTCCGTGGCTTCAGCGGGATGCCACTCTCGCTGAACCAAAACACAAGCATCCCGACCCGGCCAGCTGTGTCCCCGTCTCGGTGGAGGGACAGGCTGAGAGCGACTGACTGAAATCAGAGCGCCTTTCCCAGATTGAACAAGAAAAACACACCGCTGAAGCCACGGAGCTCAGATGTTTACCACGAAGTTGCTAAATTTCATTGTAATTATAGAAAATGAAGGATTTCTTACGATAAAGTTTAGCAACTTCTCGGTAAACATTTGCGTTTCGTGGCTTCAGCTGTGTGGTTTTTTTTGTTCAATCCAGGGCGGGCGCTCTGATGTTGGTCAGCCGCTCTCAGCTTGTCCCTCCAACGAGAAGGGGACGCGGCTGGCCGGGTCGGGATGCCTGTGTTTCGGTTCAGTGAGAGTGGCGTCCCGCTGAAGCCCCGAAGCTTGAATGTCCAACGTAAAACTAACTTGACCGTGGTTTAATGTGGCGCTATGTCTCTGCAGACATTGCACGTCTTGTGGTGTTTAGTGTAAAATACTTCCACACAGCGGACATGTTACGATGAAATGTTGGCTAGCTGTTAGCTAAGATGCTACTCACTCAGTCCTCATGCTGTAGCTGGCTGCAAACTATGAAATGGATTTCCTGAATGTGAGGTGGGCCTTATTACTCTGGGTTCATGAGACACACCTCCGTTCAGGAAATACATTCCATAGCTTGAAGCCAACGTGCATCATGGATCAGAAAATATCGGTAGGTTGGATGGAAAATCCGATACGTAAATTATGCTGGTATCGGAGGCCGATACTGATACCGGATCGGCCCCATCCCTATTTAAGGGTGCATTCACACCAGCCCTGTTGTCCTGAATTCTAACCTGTTTGCCTAGGAAGTCTGGTTCATTTGGGGCGGTGTAAACTCACCATCAAACTCTGTCACAGAACAAAAAGGCGAACTCTGGCCCGCCTAAAAACATAGGTCTCGGAAGAAATCTTGGGTGCGGTTTGAGTACAGTGTGAATTCAAGCAGACCGGACACCGCTCCGCAAGCAGGAAGTGGACTACAGTGCAGGGCAAACAAACACGCATTTCTCTTACCTCATATGGAGCTGTCAGCTTGCCTTGTGTGAAAAACAACATTCTCCATAGTCTTCTGCCTCATCTTCCACTCATACCGAGTCCATTGTTGAAAAATGGCATAACAGAAATCCTAAAACCGCAAAAATTTGACGCCACTCCGTTTTTCTTGTTATTTCCAGAAGAAGAAGTGTCTTATTCAGAGGGTTTTGTGTCATTTATTTCAGTAGTTCTTGGTGTAGCGCCACTAAAGGCGAGTGGGGGTACAGGTTGGTTCAAACAGGTTACGAATATTGGTCCCCAATCGAACTGAGTCTACAAGACTATCAGGTGTGAAAACAACCTAAGTGTAGAACTCCTTAACTGAGGAACAGCTTCTGCCCTGAGGCTGTTAGACTCATGAATATCTAATCAGGATAATCACTGTGAAGTATCACATCATGTTGCTGCTGATCTGTTTCATGTTGCTGCTGATCTGTTTCATGTTGCTGCTGATCTGTTTCATGTTGCTGCTGATCTGTTTCATGTTGCTGCTGATCTGTTTCATGTTGCTGCTGATCTGTTTCATGTTGCTGCTGATCTGTTTCATGTTGCTGCTGATCTGTTTCATGTTGCTGCTGATCTGTTTCATGTTGCTGCTGATCTGTTTCATGTTGCTGCTGATCTGTTTCATGTTGCTGCTGATCTGTTTCATGTTGCTGCTGATCTGTTTCATGTTGCTGCTGATCTGTTTCATGTTGCTGCTGATCTGTTTCATGTTGCTGCTGATCTGTTTCATGTTGCTGCTGATCTGTTTCATGTTGCTGCTGATCTGTTTCATGTTGCTGCTGATCTGTTTCATGTTGCTGCTGATCTGTTTCATGTTGCTGCTGATCTGTTTCATGTTGCTGCTGATCTGTTTCATGTTGCTGCTGATCTGTTTCATGTTGCTGCTGATCTGTTTCATGTTGCTGCTGATCTGTTTCATGTTGCTGCTGATCTGTTTCATGTTGCTGCTGATCTGTTTCATGTTGCTGCTGATCTGTTTCATGTTGCTGCTGATCTGTTTCATGTTGCTGCTGATCTGTTTCATGTTGCTGCTGATCTGTTTCATGTTGCTGCTGATCTGTTTCATGTTGCTGCTGATCTGTTTCATGTTGCTGCTGATCTGTTTCATGTTGCTGCTGATCTGTTTCATGTTGCTGCTGATCTGTTTCATGTTGCTGCTGATCTGTTTCATGTTGCTGCTGATCTGTTTCATGTTGCTGCTGATCTGTTTCATGTTGTTGCTGATCTGTTTCATGTTGCTGCTGATCTGTTTCATGTTGCTGCTGATCTGTTTCATGTTGCTGCTGATCTGTTTCATGTTGCTGCTGATCTGTTTCATGTTGCTGCTGATCTGTTTCATGTTGCTGCTGATCTGTTTCATGTTGCTGCTGATCTGTTTCATGTTGCTGCTGATCTGTTTCATGTTGCTGCTGATCTGTTTCATGTTGCTGCTGATCTGTTTCATGTTGCTGCTGATCTGTTTCATGTTGCTGCTGATCTGTTTCATGTTGCTGCTGATCTGTTTCATGTTGCTGCTGATCTGTTTCATGTTGCTGCTGATCTGTTTCATGTTTTTGCTGATCTGTTTCATGTTGTTGCTGGCGCCAGTGCTTGAGGCTGTCCGTCTGTCGCTCTTGGTTTGGATTGTTTTATTTCTTTGTTTTGTGCTCAGCACTAAGTCTGTGCTTGTGTACAATCGCCAGTTCCTCCTGGATTTTCAAAATGTTGTTGGCAACCTCAGTGCCTTTGATTATGGTGGACAGAAAACTTTACCCCCGTTCCTGTCAGGAGTCCCAGCTGATCTCCTCCGGGCACCTGCGCTGCCCCACCGGCGGAAACGCTGTCGTTACCGCGGTAAACGTGGAGGACAGCTGGTGAAACTAAAGATCTGCCTGGCCCGTTCTACATCCATTTCTCAATCAAGAAATGGAGTATTTCCGTCTTTCTCTGTGCCTTGGCGTTTCCTGGATCCTGTTGACAGCTGCCTGCTACCTGTCACCGGCCTGGGCGCGGGCGTTCGCCCCCACCGCTCCTGCTTCTCTCGTCTCCACCGGCGCGGAGTGAACCTGCAGAGCCTGAAGACGCTGCCCCGGCTGAAGACGCTGCCCTGGGTCCTAGCGCCTGTCAGTTTACAGGCTGCAGTTACTGCCAGAATTGGCCTGGTGAACGCCAGGTCTGTAACAAACAAAACCTTCATCCTGCGGGACTTTTTCACTTCCCATCATTTGGATTTATTCTGCATCACAGAGACCTGGGTCGAGGCTGATGACTCCAGTGTTTTTGTTGAACTTTTACCAGACGGCTGCTCTTATCTGAGCTCCCCTCGGATGTCAGGCCGTGGAGGAGGAACAGCAGTGGTTTATAAAAACAGTTTTAAATGCAAGCAGTGCACTGCACCACCTTCTTTCTCCAGCTTTGAGGTGACTTTATTTGAGGTGGGTCGCTCACACCCCGTGCTGTGCGCTGTTATCTACAGAGCCCCCAAATATAATAAGGATTTTTTGAATGACTTTTCTGATTTCCTGACTGGAATAATGATAAACCACGATGCAGTCCTTATTGTTGGGGATTTTAACATACATGTATGCTGTCCAGAGAAACCACTGGTGAAGGACTTTCTGAGCCTCACTGACTCTTTTAACCTGGTTCAATGGGTGGCTGGTCCCACGTATGAACATGGACACACGTTGGACCTGGTTCTTTCTCACGGCTTGTCTGTGAGCGACCTGGAACTTTATGATAATGTTATTTCTGACCATAGGCCTGTTTGATGTTGGTTTGTCCTGTGCTCCAGTTAAAAACTACGTTTTTCATTTTCTCATGTCGCTCTGTACTTGGACCAAAGCTTTTTATTTTATATGTGAATGACTTGGTAAATGTGTCAGGACTCCTTAAATGTGTACTTTTCGCAGATGATACCACTTTTTTCTGTTCAGGTGAAGATATAGAACAAATGTTAGAATTGATAAAGACAGAATTTGTCAAGATACAAACTTGGTTTAAAATAAATAAATTATCATTAAATCTAGAGAAAACTAATTACATGATATTCGGTAATAGAAAGAAAACTGTCGATGTTCCACTCAAAATTGAGGATGTTGAGATTTGTAGAGTGAATGAGGTGAAGTTTTTGGGTGTTATCATTGATGACAAACTGACATGGAAACAACACATAAATTCTGTAAGAATAAAAATAGCTAAATCGATAGCAGTACTGTACAAAGTCAGAGACCTATTGAATGATAAGGCTCTGTATTTGTTGTATAACACAATCATTGTTCCACACTTAATCTATTGTATTGATGTTTGGGGGAATGCGTGTAAAACAATCACAAAGCCTATTTTTGTATTACAGAAAAGAGCTGTAAGAATTATCACTAGAAAGCATTACCGTCATCCATCAAGTACATTATTTTATCAACTAAAATTACTGAAGTTCCATGATTTGGTAGACTATAATATTTTATCAGTTATGTATAGAGCTCAAAATAATGCATTACCTTTAAATATCCAAATGCACTTTGTTAAAAGACAAAGTTGTTATAATCTTAAGGGAACAGAGTTGTTTGTAAAACCACAATTCAGAACCAGTTTGAAGGGACGTTCTACCTCAATTCAGGGAATTAGATTATGGAATGGCTTGGAGAATGTAGTTAAAAATGCCAAGTCAATGTTTACATTTAAAAAAATGATCAAAACAAATATGTTAAAAAAATATATGTGAAATAACGTAATGTGTATTGTATTAGTTAGAAAATTAGAAAGTGTTAGTCATTTTGTACTGTATTAGTATTAGTTAGAAAACTAAAAAGAATTAGTCATTTTGTACTGTTGGTTGAAGAATATTATTGTTTAACCTGATTGTTGGAAAAAGTTGGTTGAAGATTATTATTGTTTACATGGTTTGACTACTGTTGTTTAATCTGATTGCTGGAGATAAGGGGCAGATATAATAAGATTTATTCTTCTTTCTGCCACCTTTCATTTTTTTACATTTTGTACACTATCATTATGAGATTGCCTTGTATTGTTTCTTTTGTAAAAAAATGAACAAATTTAATAAACATAAACATAAACGTTCCTGCCCAGCGACGTAGAGTTTTTAAACCTTCCACTGCTTGTCAGTTCTCTGCTGCCTTTGAACAGCTCTGTGCTCCATCTGACTCTGCTGCTGACACCGATCAGCTGAGCTCCTGGTTTGACGCCTCCTGTCAAACCATTTTGGACTCTGTGGCACCATTTAAACTGGTGCAACCTAAAGCCAGATCTGAACCCTGGTTCAATGAAAAAACTCTTGCAGCCAGACAGGAGTGCCGCAGAGCTGAACGGAGATGGAAAAAGGATAAACTGGAGGTTTCATTTCACATTTTAAAGGACTGTCAACGTCAGTACCAGAACATTGTTAAAGAGGCCAAAAAACAATACTTGTCAGACATTATCACGTCCAATCACAACAACCTGCGTGTCCTTTTTGAAACTATTGACTCTGTCCTGAAGGCCCCACAACCTGTCTGCCATGAAGCCTCAACTGAACTCTGTAATGACTTCCTGCAGTTTTTTATAAATAAGGTTGTTACCACAAGGGCCCTTATTTCAGCCCCTGCTTTTGACCCCTCCTGCTTGGTCCCCTGCCTGGCTGTGTTCGATAGATTTGAACCAGTGACTCTGACCCTTTTAGAGGATGTGGTTGGCCATATTAAGCCATCAGGTTCCCCTCGTGACCTTGTCCCCCCTCGTCTGTTAAAAGAGGTTTTTTCCAGCATCAGGCAGGTGATCCTTGCTGTTATCAATAGCAGTCTGTCCTCAGGTGTTGTGCCAATAAGTTTTAAACATGCGGTGGTGCAGCCCCTGCTTAAAAAGCCCAGCCTAGACCAATCTGTCTTGGCTAATTTTAGGCCCATCTCCAAGCTGCCTTTTATTTCAAAAATTTTAGAAAAAATTGTGTATTCACAGGTGAAATGTTTTCTGGACGAGCACAACATAATGGAGGTTTTTCAGTCTGGCTTCAAAACTCGCCACAGCACAGAATCAGCTCTAGTCAGAGTTTTTAATGATATTCTTATGGCCAATGATTCTGGTGAACATGTGGTTCTTGTCTTGCTCGACCTAACCGCTGCCTTTGACACAGTGGACCATAACGTTTTAATATCACGTTTACAGCACCAAGTGGGTATCTGTGGTACTGCACTGAGCTGGTTTAGGTCCTATCTGGCAGACAGAACCATGTCTGTGAACATAGCTGGTTCTGAATCCTCCACTGCTCCTCTGTGTTTTGGGGTTCCACAGGGCTCCATTTTAGGTCCCCTGCTTTTCTCCCTTTACCTACTTCCATTGGGATCAATCCTCAGAAAGCATGGGATCTTTTTTCATTGTTACGCCGATGATAGTCAGATCTATATGCCACTAAAAAAGAAAGATGCCTCCTCAATCAGGCCACTTCTGTTGTGTCTTGAAGACATCAAAGCTTGGATGTCTTTAAACTTTTTAAATTTTAATGAAAAGAAAACAGAAGTGATGGTGTTTGGTCCTAGTGGCTCTTGTGAACCTTGCCCTGTTGATCTTGGCCCTCTGGCACCACATGTAAAGAAAACAGTTTCTAACTTGGGTTTTAAAATGGACAGTGATTTTAAATTAGATTCCCAGATTGGAGCGGTGGTCAAGACCAGTTTTTATCACCTCAGACAGCTGGCTAAGGTAAAGTCCATCCTTACACAGCAGCAGCTGGAAACAGTAATCCATGCCTTCATCACCTCTCGGCTGGATTACTGTAACGCTCTTTACCTTGGAGTCAGCCAGTCCTCCCTCAGACGTCTCCAGTTGGTCCAGAACGCTGCTGCTCGCCTTCTAACTGGAGTTCATAAGAGGGAGCACATCACCCCCACTCTGGCTTCACTCCACTGGCTGCCTGTTCATTTTAGAGTTCATTTTAAGATTCTTTTATTTGTTTTTAAAAGTTTAAATGGTCTTGCTCCATCCTACCTCTCTGAGCTGCTTCACCCATACTCTCCTGCTCGGTGCCTCAGATCAGCTGATCAGCTGCTTCTGGAGGTGCCGAGGTCCAAACGGAGGCTCAGAGGGGACAGAGCTTTTTCTGTTGCTGCTCCAAAACTGTGGAACGATCTCCCTCTTCCCGTCAGACAAGCTCCTTCACTGTCCAGTTTTAAAACTCTTTTAAAAACACATTTTTACTCACTGGCTTTTAGCACAGACTGATTTTGTTCTGCACTGTTTTTATTGTTTTTATTGATCTTAATGTTTTAACAACTGTTTTATTTTTATGTGTTTAAATGTTCTTGATTTTATGT